>JASKGM010012987.1:0-35530 GCA_034509205.1 Ceratonia siliqua
GTTATCTAAGGTATATGTGATTATGTCATATTAATCAAAACAGGCTAAGAAGACTAGTAAATGATGGTACTCTACCAGACATGATAATAGGATTGTAAATCCTTTTACTAGTTTGTGAATCCTGTATTGAAGGTAAAACGACTAAATCATCTTTTAAAGCAATGGGTAAAAGGATGCAGGATGTTCTAGACTTGGTACACACACACACATATATATATATGTGGACCAATGAACATTCAAGCTAGAAGAGGTTATGTTTATTTCATAGCCTTCATTGTTGACCACTCACGATACGGTGTTGTGTATCTAATGCAAAACAAGAGTGATTCATTTGAAAAGTTTAAGGAATTCAAAGCCAAAGCTGAAAAGCAATTAGGTAAATCATTGAAACAACTTTGATCAAATCGAGGTGGTGAGTATTTATCTGGAGAGTTTCAGCAGTTTCTGGTTGATAATCGAATCATTTCCAATTTATCGGCACCTAGGACACCTCAACAAAACGGGGTTGTTGAAAGGAGGAATAAGACTCTTTTAGAATTGCCAAAATCATTATGGGGATATTGTATACAAATAGCAACATACCTACTAAACTTTGCTCCATCAGAGGCAGTGCCTAAGACACTGAGGGAGCTGTGGATAGAATGTAAATCATCTTTACATCACTTGTGAACTTGGAGGTGTCTGGCACATGTGCATAAGCCTGAGTCCAGAAAGATGGAACCAAGGTCGGAGGTATGTTTGTTTGTAGGATATCCTAAGGGTATAAGGAGATACTACTTCTACAGTACCAAGGATAAGAAGATATTTAATAGTGCAAATGCAGCCTTCTTAGAAAAAGATTTTGTGAGAAATCACAAACCTCGTTGCAAGATTGTTCTTAAAGAACAAAGTGATTGGTCAGAGTGTAAGGATGATTTTGAGAAAATCATAACTGGTACATATTCAAGCATTAAATATAAACTAGTGGCACGTCATAAAAGAGGGAGGGTTGTAAGATAACTTGACAAATACATGGGCATAGAAGAGCATATGGTGGCACTTTCAAATGAACATGAATTATATCCCATTACATATAAAGAAACCATTAATAATATAGATGTTGTTCATTGGCAAAAGGTAATGAAATCAGAGATGGAATATGTGTATTCCAATAAGGTCTAGACTCTTATAGATATGCCCAAAGAAACAGAACCAATTGGGTGCAAATGGATCTATAAGAGAAAGAGAGGAGTTGATAGGAAGGTAGAGACCTCTAAAGCTAGGCTAGTACCAAAGGATTATACCCAACGAGAAGGTATCGACTATAAAGAAACCTTCTCATCGGTTGCTGTGCCTAAGCCCATCAGGATCTTATTATCTATAGTTGCACATCTTGAATATAAGATATGGCAGATGGATGTCAATACCACATTCTAGAATAGGGATCTTGAAAAGCATATCTATATGGCTTAACCAAATGGTTTCGTTGAAAAGAGCTAAGAGCTCAAAGTCTGTGAATTGCATAAGTCCATCTATGGACTTAAGTAAGCATCAACATCTTGGAATATAAGATTTGACGGTGCAGTTAAGTCTTATAGATTTTGACAAAATGTAGACAAACCCTGTGTATATAAAATGATACAAGATAGTAAGGTTGTCTTCCTGGTACTCTATGTAGAAGACATTCTACTCATTGGAAATGATGTAGGAATGTTATCAACGGTAGAAAGATGGTTGAATCAATAGTTTCAAATGAAGGATTTAGGTGATGCTGGCTATGTTCAGGGGATCCAAATGATAAGAAATCGCAAGAACAAGCAGATAGCCTTGTCCTAAGCAACCCACCATATTGACAAGCTATTGAAAAAGTTTGACATACAGGATTCCAAAAGAGGTTTCACACCCTCCAGGCATGGAATCAAACTTTCTAAGGAACATTCACCTAAGACTCCGCAGGAAGTTGAACAAATGAGATGGATTCATTATTCATCTGTAATGGAAAGTCTCATGTATGTTATGCTTTGTACTAAACCAGACATCTATTATGCCGTTGGTTTAGTTAGTAGGTTTCAATCAAACCCTGGCATGGAACACTGGACTACGGTCAAGTATATATTTAAGTATCTTCTTAGGATAAAGAAGTACAAGCTAATATATTCTGGTAGTGACCTAATTCTGATTAGATACACTGACTCAGATTTTTCAGTCTGCCATTAATTATAGAAAATCAACATCAGGCTTTGTTTTCACTTTAGGGGGTGCAGTCATTGTTTGGAGGAGCGTAAAGTAATCTTGCAATCCTGACTCCACCATGGAAGCAGAATATATTGCAACATGTGAAACTACAAAGGAACCTATTTGGTTGCGTATGTTCCTTAAGGACCTTGAGGTGGTTCCAGATATGGATAAGGTCATAACTCTCTATAATGATAATAGTGGAGTTGTGGTAAACTCAAAAGAACCACAGAATCATAGGGCATCCAAACACTTTGAGAGAAAGTACCATCACACACAGGAGATAGTACAGCATGGGGAAGTAGTCATCACAAATATTTTGACAGAAAGGAATATGGTTGATCCATTCACAAAGACTCTTTCACATAAGAGAATCGAGGGTCACTTAGATGGATTAAGGATTAAGGATATACTTGCTTTACAGCAAGTAGGACATTTTTGGGAATAGGTTGCCTTGGAAAGCAAGTTGTATTCCCTAATTTGATGAAAATACCTTTTAATATTAATAAATAAAGATTTATTTATGCAAGCTTTCTTTTCTATCTATTAAGGCTCCTAGATTTTAATAAACCAAGATATTTCTGCTGAAGGGTTATGCAAAAGGAGATATGTATCTTTGGATGAATCTAAAATTAGCATTGTCAATTTTAAGCCCAGCCCGACGGGCTGGCCCATTTTTGGAGGGTTAGGGATGGGGTTGAGCCTTGAAAATGAAGGCCTAAATATAAGTGGGCCTATAAAGGTCGAGCCTATTCGGGCCAGGCCTATAAGGTCTTAGCTCGAGGGGGGCCGCACTTAGCCCACTGGCTCGAATTTTTCTTTTTTATTATTTTTTTTATCCTAAATAGTATATGAATTAACTAACTTATCTTTATATCTATATCTATTTATATTAATTTAGACCTATATATTTTTATATTCATTTTTTATCCTAATTAGCATATGAATTAAACACATTTTTTTATAAATTATTTACAAATTTGTTTTTATTATACTACTATATTTAATTACTTGGAGTATCCTAACTTATCTAAATAACACCTTTTTTATTTAGACAACTACATTTCTACTACTGATTACATACAACACCATCCAGGGATCCATTATTAATATATATATATATATATTTGCTCCAATAATTTGGTTACAACTTATAAGCTCAGCTTATTTATTATATGGTTTGATTTAAATAGTACGATATTGAACAATTAGGGCCAATATATATGTTGCACTATTATGACTTGTTAAAACTTCTTAATTATAATAATTATGTCATATAAATCAACACTAGGTATTTAGAACAAGTTTAGGCTATGAATTTTAATTTCAATTGTTTATAAATTTCTATTTTTTATGATGAGAAGGGAAGAGACCAAAGACAAAATATTGTTGGTTGCAATTTGATTAATTTAGAACATGTGTTTGTTGATTTTTGCGATTAATTTTTTTATTTTCTTATTTTTTTAATTTTTTTAAATAGGCATTTTTAAGCCTGTTTAGGCTCGCTTAGGCCTTAACGGCTTAGGTCCTAAAGCCCTAGAGGGTCAGGCTAGGGCTTTCAAATAGAGGCCCAGCAAAAAAATGGCCTAGCCCAGCCTGGCCAGTTTTTCTTATAGCCTAAGGAGGGCTGGGCTCGACCTGCCCATTTTGATGGCGCTATCTAAAACAATATTTACAGTCACTAAATAGAGCCGATCACTCTATTCAATTAAGACTATAGTGTCTGGATTAGCTCCATAGAAAGTATGAGATTCTTTTCTAAGGGAATGATGAATCTCAAACCATTGAAATAATATATTTCAGGTACTGACACTATTAAATGAAATGGAATCAAGTGAGATATCAAGTTCAAGTTAATATCATTGAGTTGAACTTGAACTCACACACATTGCATCTGCTAATGGCAGAACTAAAATCTTGATGGATTATGGACTCGTGTCCATCACCATTGTGATCTTCGATATACTATGGGCACGACCATTGTCTAACATTGGTCAAGACTCTAGATGTTGGGATCATAGTGGAAATGAACATCCAGGAACATAATTCCAAGTAGTGGAGTTCGTAACATTACATCGCTTCTAGTGATTTCAGGAAGACACGGACATATCTGGGCCTAGTGAAATGATGAATTAGCTACTCGTCATTTTGAGATAATTTTAGAAAAGTTCTAAAAGAATATCTGGTCTCTTATTAAATGAAATCTGAGACCAAGGGATAAAATTGATATAAGGGATAAAACAGTAATTTTACCTTGTGTTAATGGATGTCTACTAGGGTTCAAAAAAAATACGCTTGTAAATTGAATAAATTAATGTTCAACATTGACTTCTCATAATTTTAGGAACTATTAAGAGTGCAATCACGAGTCTTTGGTGAAATGACTTCATGATTAATAAAATTATATTATCTTAATGAGGTTAAAATAATCCCTTATTGGAGCTTGAAGTTCCAATGTCAAAACGGATTCCCTACTTAGCTTTGAAGAATTCAATCCACATTAAGTTGGAATAGATTTAAGAAGAAATTAATTGATAGCATTTCAGCCAATGTCTTTATTATGACAAGAGTTGTCTTAATTTAGACAAAGAGTTACTTAAGGACAAATGTTGTTGTAATCATGCTTGAAAATGTAAGAAACATTTTTGTCACCTAGGAGACAAAAATAATTCTCATATTAGTTGTCTAATTTTAAAAAATGTTGTTTTAATTACACAACAGGATTTTAAGACAAATGTTTGTCCTAATTAAGACAAGTGTTGTCTCAATTTAGACAACCTTTATCTTAATAATTATTTTTGGTTTAATAACTTTAAATTAATATTTGAATTGTTCAAATATTTAATTTGAAGAAGTTGATTAAAATTAAATTAAATCCCATTTAATTAGGAATTTTGGCTATAGCATTCTATTAGGATCAAAGAGTTATTTTAGGACAAATGTTGTTCTAATCATGCTTGAAAATGTGAGAAACATTTTTGTCACCAAAGAGGCAAAAATAATTCTTACTTTGGTTGTCTAATTTAAACAAGTGTTATATTAATTAGACAATGGGATTTTAAGACAAAGGTTTGTCTTAATTAAGACAAGTGTTGTCTCAATTTAGACAACCTTTATCTTAGTAATTATTTTTGGTTTAACTACTTTAAATTCATGTTTGGATTGTTCAAATATTTAATTTGGAGAAGCTAATTAAAATAAAATTAAATCCTCATTTAATTAAGAATTTTGGCTATAGCATTTTATTAAGATAAAATTATATTAACTATTTATCCTAATGTTGTTGCAAAATTTGAATTGTTCAAATTTGTGAAACAACTTCTTCTCCATCAAGGAGGAGAATTGGTCTTTGACATCGTTAAATATATTCCCTCCTAATTATCCTAATTATATAAGTAAATAAAAGTTAGAAATTAAAAGATTTTTACTTTCTTAGGTAACTCACATTCATTAGGATACTAACTAAGTCAAAGGAATTTAATTAAGTAAAATTCATTTATTTGAATTTTTAATTCAAGCATGACCAATTAGAAAGCCACACATGTTTTATTTAATTGTTAAATAAAATATTTTATTATCAAAATTAATAATATGATTATTAATTGATAAATCATTAGATAATTTGATTATATAATATTCCCCATTATTAGGCATGTGAGCCTCTAATGGTTAGGGATTGAGTTTTTGAATGATATTCTTATGCTCTCACATGACCTAGGGTTAGTATATTATATATATGCAACCTATCCCTCTTGTGGCCGTTCAAGTGAATATTTGAGAATGAGAAAAAGTGAATTCTTTGGTTTGTCACTATATAGTTGTTCATGCCATACTAAGAGGAACAATGGGGAAGGCTTTTAATTTACTTTGAAAGATCTCAATTATTTTCTTTCATTTTTTGTTTATTTCAATCACTAAGCCTATTTATCATAGGTTCTATGTATTGGTACTTCCTAAAGAATAGGCGATTAGTGCGCTTTGTAAAGTATATTACAAGATTAAAGTGAATACAAGAGGTTATGTCAAATTCCTATCTATTTTACTTCTTTTTCTAATCGTGAGTTATTTGGCTATGTGTCTCATTTCTACCTGTTAGCAAATGTTTTAAATATTTTAAAGCCCATACTTGTATCTTAAACACCTAGGGATAATAACTAAATCAAATAAAACCTTTGTCTTAAAATTATATTGTATAATTAAACAACACTTGTTTAATTTAAGCAACCAATGTAAGAATTATTTTTATCTCGTTAGTGACAAAGATGTTTCTTACATTTTCAAGCATGCTTAGGACAACATTTGTTCTAATATAATTCTTTTGTCTGAATTATGATGAGTCTTGTCTTAATTAAGACATATGCTAAAATAACCTGGCCTCATATTTCATCTGATATGTGACTAGATGTTCTTTTAAGACATTTCTAAATTATCTAGAAATGATAAGTAGTTAATTAATCCTTTCACTTGGGCCCATATATGTCACTTGTCTTCCTAAAATCACCATAATTGATGTAATGCTACGAACTACATTTCCTAGATTTATGTTGTCGGATGTTTATTCCCACAATGATCCCAACATACAGAGTCTTAACCAATGTCACACAATGGTCGTGCCCATAGTAAAGCAGATATCACAATGGTCTTGCTCATAGTATATCAAAGATTATGATGATCATGAACACGAGTCTATAATCCATTAGGATTTTGGTTCTGTCACTAGCAGATTCAATATGTGTGAGTTCAAGTTGAAAGTAATGGTATTAACTTAAACTTGATGTCTCACATGAGTCCAATTCATTTAATAGTATCATTACCTAAAGTAAACTACTTTAATGATTTGAGATTCATCATTCCCTTAGAAAAGAGTCTCATCCTTTCTATAGGGGTAATCTAGACACTACAGTCTTGATTGAATAGTGTGGCTAGCTCTTTTCAATGATAGTGAATATTATTTTAGATTCATCCAAAGATACATATATCCTTTTACATAACCCTTATGCAAATGTATCTTGGTTTATTAGAATCTAGGAATCTTAATAGTTAGAAAATAAGCTCTTTATTTATTAATATCAAAATGTATTTACATCAGATTGAGGAATGCAACTTGCTTTCCAAGGCAACCTATTCCAAACAAGTGTGAAATTGGTTTATGGTCTTAAGCCTAATTTAATAAGTATAAGTTAGCTATGTGATAATAGCTACAAAGTTGCATTTGAAACTAAGTACTATTAATTGTCCAAATATTAAAAATAACAACATAGTCTTAATTGGTCATAGGCATAAAAATGTGAATATTCTTGATGTTGATGATATTGACCCACATGATATAAAATGTCTTCCATCCATAAAAGATGATTCTTGGTTATGGCATAAGCATCTTGGGCATGTAAGCATGCATTTTATTGAAAAATTATTAGAGCTTGAGTTAGTTAAAGCTTCGCCTAAAGTAAATTTTGAAAAAATCATGTAAGTCATGCATGTCAATTAGGTAAACAAACTACAAGCTCATTTATTGCAAAGAATGAAGTATCTACTTCCAAACCGCTTGATTTGTTGCATATGGAGCTGTTTCGCCCTACTCAAACCCTTAACTTTGGTGGGAAGAGGTATGGCATGGTAATTGTAGATGATTATCCTAGGTTTACATGGATATTTTTTGGTCTCATAAAGATGAAGCCTTTGCTGCATTTAAAACTATGTAAATGGATTTAAAATGAAAAAGGAAGTGTTATTGCTAAAATTTAAAGTGACCATGGAGGAGAATTTTAGAACAAAGAATTTAAATACTTTTCCAATGAACTTGGGATTTCTCACAATTTTTCCCGCCCAAGAACACCACAACAAAATGGTGTTTTTGAAAGGAAAAATAGAACTTTATTGGACATAGCTAGAACCATGCTATGTGAAACATCTCTGCCTATGTACTTTTAGGCTGAATAATACATACTGCTTGTTAAATTTTGAATCTCTATTTGTTAGGCCCATAGTTAAGAAAACTCCGTATGAGCTTTGGAAAGGGAGAAAGCCTATTGTTGGGTATTTTCACATATTTAGCAAACACATACATAATAATGGGAAGGACAAGTTAGGAAAATTTGATCCAATATCTAATGCTAGCCTATTCCTAGGCTATTTTACTACTAGCAAAGCTTATAGAGTATATAATAAAAGAACTCTAGTAGTAGAAAAAACAATACATGTAATTTTTTATTAAACTAACATTTATTTAGAGAAAAATACTAGTGCTGAAAAAAAAAAAAAGACCCTCGACAACAACAATAAAATTGATTTGAATCAACCGAGGAACAAAGGAAATAAACAAATGAAGAAGATGATGAAGAACAATCCCAACAAATTGAGGAGCAACCACAAATCAGAACTGAAATTAAATCTCCTAGGAAACGAAAATACAAAGTTAACTATCCAAATGAATTTGTCATTGGTGATCCAATGGAAGAGAGAAGAACAAGATCCTCCTTCAAATTGTAAAATAACCTTGCTTTCATATCACAAGTAGAGCTTAAGAATATTGAAGAAGCTCTCAAGGATGAAGGGTGGATTATTGCCATGCAAGATGAACTAAATCAATTTGAGCGTAACGAGGTTTGGTCTCTTGTTCCCAAACCTGAATAGGTTTTTGGGAACAAGTTAGATGAAAATGGAAATATAGGAAGAAATGAAGATAGGTTAGTAACTCAAGGATATAATCAAATACAAGGCTTTAATTTTGAAAAAACATATGCTCCTGTTGCTAGGCTAGAATCCATATGCATGCTGATTGCTTTTGCTTGATGTAAAGGATTTAAATTGTTTCAAATGGATGTGAAAAGTATCTTTTTGAATGGCTTCTTAAATGACGAAGTGTATGTAACACAACCACCAGGATTTGAAAATGAAAAATGTCCAGAACATGTTTTTAAACTCTCAAAAGCCCTCTATGGCTTGAAACAAGCTCCTAGAGCTTGGTATGAGAGATTAAGCAATTTCTTAATAGAAAATAGTTTTTCTAGAGGAAAATTGATTACACTTATTACAAAAACTATTAATTATGAATGTCTTCTTGTACAAGTGTATGTTGATGATATTATTTTTGAAAGTACTAATGATTTGATGTGTAAGGATTTTTCAAAGCTTAAGCATGGTGAATTGGAAATGAGCCTCATGGGAGAATTAACCTTCTTTCTTGGTCTACAAATAAAACAAACAGTAGAAGGTATATTCATTTTCCAAGAGAAGTATAGCAAATAATTAATCAAAAGATTTGGTATGGAAAATTCAAAACCTAGGAACTCCTATAAGTCCAGCCATTGTTATTGATAAAGATAAGGATGGTAAGAATATGAATGAGAAAAACTTCAGGGGTATGATTGGTCCATTACTATACTTAACTGCAAGCAGACCAGACATAATGTTTAGTATATGTAAGTGTGCTAGATTTCAAGCCAATCCCAAATAATCCCATTTAGTTGCTATAAAAAGAATTTTTAAATACTTAAATGGGAGAACAAAGTATGGGCTATGGTATCCCAAGACTAATTCCTTTGAATTAGTTGGCTTTTCAAATGCTGATTTTGCAGGTGATAGAGTCTATAGAAAGAGCACAAGTGGACTGTGTCGATTTCTTGGAAACTATCTCATTTTTTGGCATAGCAGGAAACAAACAGCTATAACCCTTCCTACAGCTAAGGTAAAATACATAGAAGTAGGCAGTTGCTACATCTAGACTTTATGGATGAGACAGCAGTTGGAAAACTATGTTCTCACCTACAACGAAGTGCCTATTCTCTGCAACAACATAAGTGTCATCCGCTTCACAAAGAACCCTATCAGCATTCATGAACAAAGCACATCGAAATCAATTATCATTTAATCCGTGATCATATTTCAAGAGGATCCATTAAAGTGGAGTATGTCAAAACAGAGGATCAACTTGCAGATATATTTGCAAAACCTCTGCTAGAGCCTAGATTCAGCTTGTTAAAGAAGGAAATTGGCATAAGACGTGGCTTGGATTAAGCACTCTAGTATACATCTTACTCTTCACATTATTATGTGTTTTACTAGTATGCTTTTAATTAGTAAATGCTCGTGTCTTATGCAAATAACTAATTTGGTATGAATTTTGCTCTTGTTATGAATGATAGTGGCATATGTTTGTGATTGCTTGTGTTGAAGCTTGTGGAAATTAATCTAAAATAATTTGCTATGAATTAAACTATTCCCTCAAAATGTTTGAGGATCCTGAAAGTTCTTAGGTACCTTATTTTCAAAAATTACTCAATTTTCATTTGGTTGCTCTCTCAAAGCTTCTAAGGTACCTCATAATTTTTAGGTACTTGGTTTATCCAAAGATTTAAAAATCATCAGGTAGATCACTTAAAACTTCTTAAGTACCTTGTCTTTTTCAAATACCTCATTCCTAAGGCGTTGATTTTTAAAATGATTTCTAATAACCACCAATTAAATGCTCACTAAATGCTGTACCACTACATGATTAAATTGTCATTTTTTATCTTTATCTCATTTAATGCATACAGCCATTTGTCCTTAATTCTCTTGCCAATCCATTTATAACTGTCAATTCAAAATGTTTTCAAAACCTATTAGTATCCTTCCACTGCTGTGAAATTAATTTTGATTATGAATAATATTTGATATCCAATCTAGTTTCCCAAAACTCCTTATTCTCAAGAATATCCTTTTTGCACACCCCTCTTTTGATCTCCCTAATTCATGTTCGACCCACTCACACCATTGCTTCTTTCTAATATTCCTTTTCCTTATGTCTATTGTCCCTGTCACTCTCGTTCCTCTATTTATCACTCCCTTTTGACCTAAAGCCCCACTCAAATTTCATACTCCTCAGCTTCAATGGTGAAGAGGATCCTGAACTTCCATTTTCTAATTGCTTTGATCCCAATCTCTTTAGGAACTCCTTTGCTCACAAAAGGTACATTGAATACTTTTATGTCGAGCCTATAATCTCAGGTAGGTTCATTGATTTTGAAACCCTAAAACAAAGCCATTGTGACCTTGCAAATTTCTTTGCTTTTCAAGGGTGGCTCCCTTTCCTTGCTACCAAAGAACCTCAATGCTCTGACCTGGTGAAAATGTTCTATGCAAACCTAAAATCTGAGGAAGATGGGTTGGAATCTATGGTGAATGGAACTTGTTCATGATTTTATAACTATGCAAACGCAAGCGTACGCTATTGTGACAAGTAATATAGAATGAGTAAAATTATCACTCCCATAAGGAACCTTTACTAATTTTGTTAACTACTAAATTTTATCTTTCTTAATCTTAATCAAACCAGTACTTAGAGCAGTTTGAATTGATTAACTAATTAAAAACAATTCTAGAGTTCAATATCAAATAACTAGAGATGTAAGATAATGACTTTGCAAATGCTAAGACTACAAATTTCCCCCACACTTCACCAGCTTAACTTTTCTCTCCAATATAGTTAACAAAATACCTCAATTACCATTCAGGTTCTTAACTAACCAATTATCTCTTCCGAGATTAAATGGAGTTACCCTTAATCAAATTCACCCTATATTCCTGTGAGCAATTCTAATCAACTGGTTCATCAAGTGCAAATCCCTAATTAACAACCATATGTGTTGCATAGATATATTCCTATCCTATACAATCTCACCACTTCTGCTAAATGATCACACATTCCCCTCTTTATGACAAAACCCCAATTTCTTCTTTTCAGTAGATTTAGGGTTCCCTAAATTCACTTATGGTCAATAGATTACTTGCAATAAACATACAAGAGAGGAAGTAATTGAGAAAAAAAATACAACTTTATTGGAAATCGATCAAAACTAGATCACATGTGGGTTCAATTTGCAATCCTAGATAGAAACTACTCCATCACTGGAGTTATGCTCAACATATTCAAAAGAGGGAAATAAATCAGAATCAATAATAGCATAAATGATAAAGAGAAAAGAAGAAAAAACTACAGAGCCATTGTTCTCGTCTCTTTACTTCTCCAGCCACGAAGTTCCTCTCTCAAAACGCCTCTCCCCCACTGTTCTTCTATCTCCAGGGCAAAAGTCCCCTTCTTTATTTCTTTTTGACCTATTTAAATGACTCAGCCCTCTTAGCACTGCGGCTCTAGGTTACGGCGCTGTGGCTCGGGTGTTGGAAATCAAATATCCTAAAATTTAGCCACAGCGCCACGGCTCTAGAATATGGGCGCCGTGGCTCCGAGTTCTTTGACTTTGGGTGCCACGGCGCTCTATGATGGGCGCCGCGCTCTCTAACTTGGCTTTCATGTTTTCCTCACATTTTTCTGACGCTGCAACTTCATCCTTCTGCGCTGCAATGCTGAGCTTTGTTACTTTAGACTTAGAATTTCTCTTTCTTTTCCTTGCATTACTTCCAATTCATCTATTTTGAAAACAATAAAGAAAAATCAATTAATATGCTTTAAATGTAATAAAACACAGCTCATGTATATGCTTGGAGTGTTAATTATATTACTCAATTATGCAGTTATCAGAACTATTATTTTGCTAAATGAGTACACTTTAAAATGAATCTTAGGAATGACATTTGAAGGGTCCCCTCTATTTTTTAAAAACAAATGGTCTACTGATTTTGAAAAATCTTATGAGGAGGTCAGGGCTGAATTAGTGGAGAATGCTACTCTTATTGGTGGTTCATTATTCACAGTTGTAGCATTATCTTTCACCCGTAGAATTCTTGCTCACATTATTGGCACCATAATTCTTCCTAGGGGTAGATCACTAGACAACATCAATAAGAAAGAAGCCTATTTGCTTTACTGTCTTGTTAATCAGAGAAAGGTCAACCTTTCCTCTTGGATCTTAGGGTACATGTCTGAAAGTGTAAAGAACTCTGACCCTATTGGTAACATCCCTTGTGGCATGCTTCTTACTAGGATTTTTCAATATTTCAAAGTAGACTGCTCTACATCTTAGAGAAAAGAAAGAATTCCCATATACAATTCCACCCTCTTTTAGTATATGCATTACAAGATAGTTTATGGTATGTGGATTAGAAAATAAGAGAAACCACTTCTCAATAAGCTCCCTCTACCACATCATCCTCTCAAACTACTCCCAACACTTCTACTCAGCCTCTTCATCCCTTTACACCATTCCAACAAGCCTTACAATTCATGAAACACATTGACCAAAAATTAGGTAAGCTCGAATGCTTCAAAAGGATAGGTTACCATGTATGAGGCCTTCAATTCTAGGGTTCCTAAAATGGAAGTTAAGGTGAATGGTATTTTTGATTATTTGGTTTCCTGCTTACCAAAATTCTGATGAATACCACAAATCCTCAGGCTCCTCGTGGTGGTCGATACTGACTTTCTTTTATGAAGTGTTACTCTCCTGTTAGACATTTCTTTTAACAATTATGGGACTATACTTCTCTATCTCTGTTTTGATTGGTTGTCTTCCCCCCTTCTCTTTTGCTGATGACAAAAAGGGGATAATTATGTGCAAAACTATGTTGCTTGTTTGTTGATAACTTTACTGGAAATCTTTTGGTAATATACATGTTGACTAGATGTTTGGTGAATTAATTACTATTATAATGGGATGTGATTGGTTATGCCAAATGATTGTTGGAATATGTTTAAGCTAACCATACAAGTGTCAAAAATTATGGGGGACATTCTTCTATACTCTGAAATATTAAAAGTTCTTGTTTTGCATTTTTGTTTATCATAATCAAAAAAGGGGAGACATTAATTTAGGAGGAGACATATCGTGGAAATGACAAAAAAGGGAAGTACACTTAACTGACATTCTTCTATACTCTCTGAAATATTAAAAGTTCATATTTTTCATTTTTGTTTGTCATTATCAAAAATAAGGAGAATGTTAACCTTGAAATTTGATGAATGACCAAAAAAACAAAACAAAAATGAGTGGTCAACTAAAATACGTTATGTCTCATTATCCTACGTGAAAGAAAAAGAAAGAAGCATGAAAACAAAGCAATTAAACACAAAGTAATGTGACAAATTTCAAGGAACCATCAAGAAGGGACAAAGTAATGTGACAATTAAAGAGGGAACTAGCTAGCTACAATTAAATGGAGTGATTCTCCATTGGAGCAAATCAACACATAAAAGGCAACTAAATACAAAAGTTAAAGCTGGAAGAAAAAAGGAGCTGCAAGCTAATAAGTGAAGAAGAAAGTCTCGGCCAAATAGCAGAGGAATTTGCAACATAAATAAATGTTTATTTATAAAATAATTTTGCATCAAAAAATTAGATGCAAAATTAAAATTTTTTAATACTAATTTATTTTGCATCCTATTTTTGAACAGAACATAATTTAAATAAAAACAATAAATTCAAAGACGCTCATTCAGAAATATGTAAAGAAGCAAGAAAGAAATTTGAAAATACTGTTAACATGAATTTGAAGAAGTAAAAAAAATAGAAGATACACAAACTACACTCAATCACAACTACATATAGCATAAATATGAAAAAGAAGCAAAACTATAAAACATAAAGAAAGCTAAATTCAGCACTTGATAACATAAATTTGGAACAGAAGCAAGAAGTAAAAGTAAGAATATGCTGTTTGAAAAGTTGATAGCTAATGAAACTTTTGCTTGTATCTTTTTATAATTGGCGTCCATGATGAAATCCTAGTTACTCTCTGGTCATCGCGTGAAACAAATTGAATTACTCTCTTGCTATGTAGTGAGTTTTTCCTTACTAATTCCTAGTTACTCTCTGATCATGGCTAATTTGTTGCAAAATCTTAGCTAATCCCTCACCAATGCTACCTAAACCCACGTAATTTCGTTGCTATTTTCTCACTAACTTGTCACTAATTCAAAGTTCCTCACTAATTTACATTTGCTTCTTTGTTAATCCCTTGCTATATTTATATTCCCTTACTAATTGCTAGCTAAACCATATTTAATTTGCTTAAAATTTTTAAATTAAAATTTCTTTGATTGACATTCCCACGTTATTTACACACCCTTCGTTTATTATAACCTGTATTTCAATTCAAAAACCACCGTACTAAGACAGTAATCAAAAGTAGCATTAAATGGTACATTGAGAGCAAAAAAGCGTAAATTAGTTTACATTAATGAATTCAAATTTGTCTTACAAAATCACAAGATGAATGTACGAAACAAAGTCAGAAAGTAAAAAAAACAAAATTACAAAAATACCAGTTTGTCCCCAAATCCTTGTTGTCTTGATGGAGATCCATCCTCCTCCATATTGTCTCCTCTAATTGCATCATCAGGTACTTCAGGTTCCTGTAAACAGACACAAATGAATCATCTCACGATAATTATAATATCATATGTGTGTCAAAAAACAAACATTTAAGTTAACTTATTGGTGATGGTTGTGGGAGGCATGTGGATCCTGTGCAGTTGCTCCATTTAGGACAATTGTGGCTATCTAGTGTAGATTAAATGACCATTATGGGAGAGAATAAAAAACAAACATAAAAACATACGCAAGGTAAAAAAAGTAAGAGGTTCATTGTGGCCATCCAATATGAGCTAGATGGTCACAATGCAACTGAACGTAATGCAGGCAACTGGCACCAAATCTGGATCTGTTGTGGGAGTTATTGAGATAATAGTAATAATCACATCCAACTGTTTTTCAATTTCCCTCCTTACTTTGGATAGAAAACAAGATTTTTGATCTCTAATTAGAGGCAAATGAGATTGCAAATACACTCGTCGTAAAATATTTTGCATTCAAATATTAGACAAAAACATTTTATAATAATTTATTATTTTTATGTTTGAATTTCGGACAAAAAGTATTGATCCATATATATATATATATATACTAAAAGAATATAGTTTTGCATATAATATTAATATTTAAATTTCTTAAAATTAATTTTTATTTGGTTATTAGACAAATTTAAAATTAAATTAATTAAAAATTTACTGAAATAAAATAATGCTAAAAAAGTCATAAATTTGCTTATAAAAATATTTAAATATCTTAAAATTAATTTTCATTCGGTTATTAGAAAAATTTTAAATTAATTAATTAAAAAATTTACTGTCTAAATATTGCGCATGTCTAAATATTGGAAGCAAAATTAATATTTTTTTAAATTAATTTATTTTGCATCTGATTTCTCGGACAATTTAAATTAAAAAAATAAATTCTTTGACACAGAAATTTTTAAAGAAGCAAGAAAGAAATCTAGAATACTGATAACATGAATTTGAAGAAGTTAAAAAATAGAGGATACATAAACTGCACTCAATCAAAACTACATATAGCATAAATATGAAACAGAAGCAAAAATATAAAACATAGAGAAGCTACAATTCACAACTTGATAACTTAAATCTGGAAAAGAAGCAAGAAGTAAAAGTAAGAATATTGTGTTGGAGAACTTGATAGCTAATGAAGCTTTTGCTTGTATATTTTTGTTGGCGTTCATTATGAAGTCCACTCAAAACCAGTGAACTAACCATGAAACTAACTACACAGTCATATATAAATTCTACAAAAAGCCGAACAACCATAACCACAAAATCATAGAAATAAAGAAGTAGAAGAAATACGTAATGAGGTTCAAAAGTCAACCAAAAAAAAAAAAGAAATCACCATAACCAAAACATAATACTTGAAAATAATGGCGGTTCCATAAATTTTAATTGGAGGGGACAAGAAGTAGATTATAAATATTTTACTAAAAAAATATTGTAAATTAAATATGTATAAATGATAAAACAATGATATAAAATGCACATGATATAATGTGGTTTGGTTTCAATGTGAAAAAAATGAGATATTACAAAAGTAATTCTCACTCTTACCAAATCCCTAATTATGTCCAATGTCTCTCACACAAAATACACAATCTCATGGCTACAAAACACAAGATACTTCAATTTTTATAAATTAAAATTATTCTCTATGTGTTTATATATTTTGAAAATGTATGATATTTTCATTTTAAACACTATCAAAAATATCACTCTCTATGTATGTGACCAAACAATCATTCAACCATCTATCTCCAATATAATTGCGCATTTCATTCTTAACAAAATTCATTGCAGAGAAACATCTTTCAACTATTGTAGTTGCTACGGATAAAATCAAAGCTAACTTCATAAGTAAATATATCATTGGATACACAATATGTTTTCTAATTTTCACCAACATTTCAGAAATATTACTAATCCCATTTAACTATAAAAATTGATTATCAGAACGAACATATATGATATAGGTTTCAAGTAAACTATCAAGCCTCATAAGCTCCATAGAAGAAAATTCCGTTGGATAAAACTTGGTCAAACAAATCAACTTTTTCTTATTAAATGAAAAAAAAAATCTCTTTGATTTAAGCTTGCTACACAAAGAAGCAATTCAGTGTTACCTCTGTAAATATATTGTTAAACTCTTGAAGTTGTCTATAAATTACTTAACAGAATAACACCACTTGAAAGTGGTGCAAATTTGAAACTTTTTGAACTTTAAGCCTTGATCTTCGTTGTGCCATGAGTGCATCATCCATATTTGGAATATTAATATTTTGTTTCTCACAAAACAATGATACTTTGTTTTAGTAAATTATGCCTACCATCACCTCTCATACTTTGTAATATTTCCTTGCATACTCTAACTAATGCTATAGCATTTACAATGTCTTGATAACTTCTTTGTAGTGCTTGAGAGAACTCATTGGTAATTTGACTCACTCAAAAATGAGCAACACAAAGGCTATCCTAAGTGTAGAAGGTGTCAAGTAATAATTAGGAATAAAATTCTTATATCATTTCCTCAAGGAAAATAATTTAAATTCAAACTCAAAAATAAAAGAAAATAAAAAGCAATGAAAATAAAAAGGCACGGGTCATGAACAAGATTTATGACTTAGAGTTTTGAGTGATGCAAGGAAAATAAAAGCTTAAAATATAAAATAATAAAACTAATAACCTAATTTAATTATTGAAATGAATTAACCAAGGAGCAACTAACTAAACACCAAATTATGAAGCAAACCAGTACTCAAACATTAACCAACTAATAGGGAAGAAAGAAAATTAATTATGAATTAGCTGACTAATAAAAATTACCACACTAATTATAAGACTCAAAATTAACAATTGAATCTATCAAGTTAAAATTAGACAACTAAGAAATCAACTAATGCTAAGAATTGAACTAGACTAAAAAATAATTAACAAAATATAAACTAAAAATTGAAAAGCCCCTCAGGATATTAGGGTTCGTCTATATATGCAAAATAAATCCATGGGAAAAAAATTAGAGTTGAATGGAAATTTAAAGGAAGCAATAAAATAACTAAAATCAAAGTTAAACAAAAGGACAATAAAAGACTCAAAATATTCAAACTGCAAATAAAGTTCGAACCACAACTATATGAAAAAATAAAGAATAAGGGAGCAAGAAAATGGCCAGCGGGATAGGAGCAGCTTGAATGGTGGCTAGACAGCAGCAACTTGGATGCCAGAGGAGTTCTTCAAGAAGCTCACGTTCTAGTTGTTCTTCAGCAGCTTCCTTGTCGTTCAAAACTGGTATGCATTTTCTTTCTCTCTACCGTCCAGTTATCCCCAAAATGGTAGAATTTCCATGTAAATCAGTTCTGCTCTGTTTTGTAGGTCACCCGAGTACTCCTTTTTCCTCCTGCAGAAAAGACGTCGTCCAACCCAAAGTGTTCTTCTCATGCGTTTTGCTTCACTTTCCTTTTGCTTTTCACCTCTGCCGTTTTACAAGTGGAGCTCCTAATTCATTTTGCTGTGATGTCGTTTAGCTGGCTGATAGTGCTCTCCTATATTGTGTGTTTCTTTCAATTGGTTGCTGCCTTCTACTGTGCGTTTTAATTGTGTTGCAGCTGCTGCATTCTGATGTCCAGCTGTGCACGTTGATTGCTGTTTCACATGCTTCCCCTTTGTTGCAAGCCTTATTGCTTATATATATATATATATATATATAAAGGAATTAGGAAAATAAAAGGGAGGAATAAAAATATATAGAAAAATGTGTTGAGGAAATATTCCCAATTAAATCACAAGTTATAAAATAAGCAAAAATATGCTATTAATCAATTTAAATTACAACTTGAATTTATACCTCTTAATCAAATTGTCCATCTAAAATCAATAATAATGCCATGAAAGAATTAAAATATACTGGCTCTAAATGTATAAATTATATAATATTTCAGCTCAATCACACTCCCCAACTAGCATTTTGCTAATCCCTGAGCAAAATAGTGAAAATTAATTGAGATGAATATTGCATAAAGATTGAAATGCAAACAAAGGCAATCAAACACTATTTTAATTTCTCACAAAGGTAACACATGACAAATCAACCTTGGGAGATATATCCACCAAGACTGCCTCAATAATCTATCACAGAGAATTCAGGCAAATATATTAGAACTCAGATGTGTGTGTGTGTGTAGCTAAACCACCTGTGTGTTCCCCTCTTACTAGCCATGATTTCCCCTAGGATTTTCAACCTTAAGATTAATCATTACTGATTCTAACTACCTTAAAGCCCAAGGGATTGGTAGTTTTCATGCCAACTTTGTTTTAACGGTTGAACACTCAACCCCAAAGTTTTGGTAACTTTTTCTAACCCTTTACTTTGGAGAGCTCCCTAAGCTGCCTTCATCTTTTTTCTATTTATTTTCTCTCAATTTTTTTCTTTCTTCTTCAATTTTTTTTTAGTACAAGACATGGCTCGATAGTCCTGCATTTTAATTCTCCTACGTTAAATCAATAAATTAATAGTAAATAAGGAACACTACAAATGTAAACATGTGCAAAATGTCCTTCAAAACTTGCCCTTCGTTTTACATAAATCTCACCAAGTCTCATCTCCATGGGTATAGAATCCTGGTGTTTCAATCCACTCATCAACCAAATGTGATGCATTAGAAATCAAGCTCTATGCTTAAGCTTGGAAATAAATCTCCACAAAAATAGTTTCGGTCAACTACTCCACCAAGATGCTCAGACTTAACAACAAACTAGATTAGTGCACAACATGCTAATGAAAAAAATATGTTAACCTGTGCACACACACTACCCCTCAACTAGTGAGAAACATAGGCCTCAATGACTCGAATGAAGGAAAACAAAGTGCACATAGATAAATAAACAAAACAAAAAACCAAGCAAGATATCAAATGAATGCGAAGCAAAACAAAAATATAATTTAAAGACAAAATGCAATAAAAAAATAGTAAATGAGGAAAAAGGTCAAAAGACTTCCCCTGCATCTTGCACAAGCACGGTTTCTTCATTGGGATTGAAAGGAGTCATAAACGGTTTGAGACGTTGTCTATTGACAGTGAAGCTATTGCCATTCTTTGGATTGACAATGTTGACCTAGCCATGAGAATGATGCAGTTTGGAATTGTATAGGAGACTTTTTAGGCAAGGACATGTTGGATCTAGTTGTTACCCCTAGGGTATTTACAGTACAAACAAGGGTTTTAAAAATTATAAAACATTTAAGCTTATAAATAGGAGGAAACAAAACACCAATCAAATAACTCACGACTATAGAGAGAAGTAAAATAGATAGGAATTTTACATACCTCTTGTAGTAACTTTAATCTTGTAATACACTTCCCAACTAAGTGCACTAACTGCCTATTTCTTAGGAAGCATCAATCCATGGAACCTATGGTGAATAGATTTAGTGATTGGAACAAAATAAAAGATAAAAAAAAACTATTTCACAACTTCAAAATTAAATTAGAAAGTCTTCCTCTTTGTTCCCCTAAGAACTCTATTATGACACTCAAAAGAATTCACTTTTTCTCTTTTGTTTTTCTCTCGAAACCTTACGGAACTCTCAAGCTATTTTTCTTTTTCAATATGATGGCCACAAGAGCTCTCTTGCCTCTCAATATGCTTGGACGGCTAGATGAGGGAAAAGGGTTCATGATATATAATCACCTAACCCTAAGTCACATGAGTGTATTCAAAAAATCAATCCCTCACAATTAGGGATCCACACACCTACTAAGGTGGGGGGAATTAGATAATCATATTATATAAATTAATAACCATATTATTTATTTTATTAATAACATATTTTATTTAACAATTAAATAAAACATGTGTAGCTTTCTAATTAGTCATGCTTGAATTAAAATTCAAATAAAGGAATTTCATTTAATTAAATTCCTTTGACTTAGTTAGTTTCCTTGTGAATATAGATTATCTAATAAATTAAAACTCTTTTAATTTCTTACCATTTTTATTCACTTAGATAACTATGATAATTAGAGAGATTTAGGTTTGAATATTTCAAGCCTCTCCCTACCCTATATGGCCGTCCATCTCTCTATACTATAGAGAGATGATTTGCTTTACTCAAGTTTGAACAATTTAAACTTTAGGTAATTAGGATTAATTTAATTTAATTTAATACAATATAATAAAAATTTTATCCAATAAACACCAAAATTCCTAATTAAAGAGATATTTTATTTTATTTTGTTCAACATTTTTAAATTAAATATTTGAACATTTCAAATATTATTTTTAAGTAGTTAAACAAAAAATAATTACTAAGATAAAGGTTATTCAAATTGAGATAACACTTGTCTTAATTAAGACAAACATTTGTCTTAAAATTCTATTGTCTAATTAAAAAATGCTTCTTTGATTCAGACAACTAATATAAGAATTATTTTTTCTCTTTAGTGACAAAATTCCTTCTCACATTTTCAAGCATGCTTAATACAACATTTGTCCTAAAATAACTCTTTGTCTAAATTCATACAACTCTTGTCTTAATTAAGACATAAGCTAAAATGCTATCAATTAATTTCATCTTGAGTTTATTTTAACTCAGTGTACATTGAATTCAAGACATAAGCTAAAAATCTATCAATTAATTTCATCTTGAGATTTTTCCAACTGAGTGTACATTGAATTCACCAAAACTGGGTGCGAAATCCATTTGGACAAAGGAATTTCAAGATCCAATAAATTTAGGATTATTTTACTCCAATTAAGATAATCCTATTTTATTAATCATGAAGTCATTTCACCAAAGACTCATGGTTGCACTCTTGATAATTCTTAAAATTATGAGAAGTCAATATTGAACATTGATTTGTCTAATTTGTAAACCTAGTGTTTGTGAACCCTCGTAGTCATATATTGACATGAGGTAAAATTATCGTTTTACCCCTTATGTCAATTTTATCCCTTGGTCTTAGATTTCATCTGATAAGTTACTGAATAATCTTTTAGAACTTTGCTAAAATTATCTCGAAATAATGAGTAGCTGATTCAACATTTCAATGGGCTCATATATGTCACTTGTCTTCCTGAAATCACAAGAAGTGATGTAATGCTACGAATTCCATTTCTTATATTTATGTTCCTAGATATTCACTTCCACTATGATCCCAATATACAGAGTCTAGACCAATGTCACACAATGGTCGTACTCATAGTATATCAAATATCATAATAGTCATGAACACGAATCCATAATACATTAGGACTTCAGTTCTGCCACTAGCAAATGCAATGTGTGAGTTCAAGTCCAAAGTAATAATATTAACTTGAACTTAATATCTCACATGATTCTAATTCATTTAATAGTGTCATTTCCTTATGTCTACTACTTCACTGATTTGAGATTCATCATTTCCTTAGAAAAAAATCTCATTCTTTCTATGTAGTTAATCTGGACGCTACAATCTTTATTGAATAGACTGGCCGGATCTATCCAGTGACTATGAATAGTATTTTAAATTCATCCAAAGATACATATCCCTTTTTGCATAACCCTTATACAAATGTATCTTAGTTTATTAACAAATATACATATCTCTTCACACCTTTTTGGGCTTGTCATGGCCTCTATGTTACAATTGGTGGCTCCTTACCTTTTACAATATAATTTTGTAATTTAAAAAATTAACAAAATTAAACCAAGAAGGAAACATGACAATATAGGGTCATCCATCTTGTTACATCCCAAAAATACAAGGAAATTCCTCTAAGGCATTAATTTGGCTAGAAATTTAATTTAAATCTAAAAAAAATATCAAAGACATTAGACATACAATCATACACTGTAAATGATTTCTAGGTGTCAACCAAGCATCATACACACATCTAGCCATGAACCATAGGTTTTGATACCAATTGTTAGATCTAGTTGTTTGTCCTAAGTGTTTACATTACAAGCATGAGTTTTACAATTTTAAATCATTTAAGCTTGCAAAGAGATGAAAACAAACTAAATAGGCAAATAACTCACAGCTAGAAAGAAAAGTAAAATAGATAAGAATTTTACAAACTTCTTTTAATCTTGAAATATACTTCCCAACCAAGTCTATTAATTGTCATGACCTAACTCGGGGCCATGACCAGTGAATAGATATATGCAATTTATCCTTCCATAGGCCATAGCATAAGGTAAAAGAACTTAGAAGCATACTTGGAGTAAAATAATTTCACAAAAGTTTTTAAAAAATTTTAGCAGAGTCTCCCCTACTAAATAGACTTTCCCAGTATACAACTGTTCAAAAATAGACCAACAGAAGTATCCAGACTTTTTGTATATTATCCAGTAATCAATCCCAATTTTGAAACAAGACAAATAGTCTCAAATACAATTCCAACTCCTAAAACAAGACTCTACAATAAAAACAAAACAAATAAAATTTTGACGCTCCCTTTAGCTACAAAACATGGAGCCCAATACGTATTCAATACCAAAAAAGAAGCCTACCAAATATCTAGGATAAAACATAATTCCCAAAAATCTACTCAGCATTAATCTAAAAATGTTTATAATAAGGGGTGAGTTACATAGACCCAGTAAGGGCTTAATAAATAAACTGAGCAGGAAGGGAAACAAGATAATGCATGAAGAGGATTATCAATATGGTTAAATTTATTTGCTAGACTTATGAGAGAGAAAAAAATAATTAATCATAATTGCTAAAAGAATAATAATTTACCATAAGAGGATTTTCATTATATTTCCATAAAAATCAAATAAAACATTTAAAATTATGGAATAAAATTAATAGATTCAAATTCGTGTGGGGTCTCACATGAAAGCACCTGAGGCTGCTCCACCTTGTTGATAGTCCTTTCCTCCTAGGATTGGCCACATCTCTAGGGGTGGCTCCATCTAACAAGTAATTTCTAAGTTTTCTTACAAAAATCCCCTAATTTCTTATCAATTATACCCTCCAATACTATTATACCACAAAATAATAAAATAATTATATATACTACTTTCTACAACATATGTAGGAGCAGTTCTAAAATATTAGGAATATTATATTATGTTCCCCTTCAAAAAATTCGATCCTCAAATTTTAAACGAGTCATTTACCATGGGGTACAAATAGATGTGGGCAACTTTTGTGCATAGCTTCCTCAACTTCCCAAGTTTCCTCTTCACTATAATGGTTATGCCACAAAACTTTAACCAATGGATCTCAATTTCTTAACTTGTCTGTTTACTATGTGTTGGGAATAGGTTGCCCTACAAAGCAAGTTATATTCCCGAATCTGATACATTTTAATATTAATAAATAAAGAGTTTATTTATATAAGCTTTATTTTCTAGTTATTAAGTTTCCTAGATTCTAATAAACCCGATACATTTACATAAGGCTTATACAAAAGGAGATATGTATCTGTGGATGAATATAAAACAATATTTATTCATTGAATAGAGTCAGTCACTCTGTTCAATTAAGACTTTAATGTCCAGATTTCTCCCATAGAGAGAATGAGATTCTTTTCTAAGGGAATGATAAATTTTAGAGCATTGAAGTAGTAGACTTCAAGTAATGATACTATTAAATCAAATCAAATCAAGTGAGATATCAAGTTTATGTTAATATCGTTGCATTGAATTTGAACTCCCACACATTGTATTCGCTAATGGTGGAATCAAAATCCTAATGGATTATAAACTAGTGTCCAAGACCATTGTGATCTTTGATATACTATGCACACGACCGTTGTATGACATTGATCAATACTCTATATGTTGAGAACATAAATCTAAGAAATGGAATTCATAATAGCATTACATTACTTCTGGTGATTTCAGGAAGACAAGTGACATATCTGGCCCTAGTTAAATGATGAATTGGCTACTCATCATTTCGAAATAATTTTAGAAAAGTTCTAAATGATAATCTGGTCACTGATAGGATAAAATCTGAGACTAGGGGGAAAAATTGATATAAGGTGTAAAACAATAATTTTACCTTGTGTCAATGGATGGCTACAAGGGTTCATAAACACTAGGTTTGCAAATTAGAGAAACAAATGTTCAACAATGACTTCTCGTATTTTTAGCAATTATCAATAGTGCAATCATGAGTCTTTGGTGAAGTGACTTCATAATTAATTAATTTAATTATCTTAATGAGATTAAAATAATCTCAAGTTTATTGGAGCTTAAAATTACTATGTCCAAACGGATTCCCTACCTCTCTTTGGAGAATTCAATCCACATTGAGTTGGAATAAATTTAATATGAAGTTTATTGATAGAATTTCAGCTATTGTCTTAATTCAAACAAGAGTTGTCTTAATTTAGACAAATAATTATTTTAGGACAAATGTTATCCTAAGCATGCTTAAAGATGTAAAAAACATTTTGTCACTAAAGAGACAAAAATAATTCTGAAATTAGTTGTCTGAACTAAAGAAAAGTTGTTTAATTAGGGAATAAAATTTTTAAGAAAAAGGTTTATTTTATTTAAGACAAGTGTTGTCTAAATTTGGACAACCTTTATCTTAATAATTATTTTTCTAACTACTTTAAATTAATATTTGAATTGTTCAAATTATTTAATTTAAATAAGTTGAAGAAAATAAAAATAAATCCCCATTTAATTAGGAATTTCGATTATAGCACTTTATTAGGATAACATTAATTTAATTAATTATTTACCATAATGTTGTTGTAAAATTTGAATTGTTCAAACTTGTGAAACAACATTCTCCTCATGTAATGGAGAGTTGTACGGTCAAAGAAGAGAATTGATCTTTGACATGGTTGATTATATTCCCCCAAATTATCTTAGTTATAAGTGAATAAAAGTTGGAAATTAAATGAGTTTTAATTTTTTAGGTAACCTACATTCACTAGGAAACTAACTAAGTCAATGCAATTTAATTAAGTAACATTCATTTATTTGAAATTTTAGTTTAAGCATGACCAATTAGAAAGCAACACATGTTTTATTTAATTGTTAAATAAAATATGTTATTATCAAAATTAATAATATGATTATTAATTGATAAATCATTAGACAATTTAATTATCTAACATTTCCCATTAGGAAGCATGTGATTCTCTAATGGTTAGGGATTGAATATTTGAATTACAATCAAATACTCTCACATAACCTTGGGTTAGGTTAGTATAAATATAACCTAACCCCTCCTTCTCCTAATGTGGCCAAAATTTTGAGAGGAAAATCACATTGAGAGTACCTTAATTTTGAGAGAAAAACATTAAGAGAAAAGGTGAGTTTTGTTTTAGTGTCTTGATATATTTCTACACACCATACTTGAAGGGAAATAGAAGGCTTTCTAATTCACTTTGAAAGCTATCAATTATTTTATTTCATCTTTATTTTTATTCCAATCACTGAGCCTATTCACCGTAGGTTTCGTGGTTTGTACTTCCTAAAGAATAGGCAGTCGGTGCGCTTGGTTGTGAAATATATTACAAGATTAAAGTGATTACAAGTGGTATCTAAAATTCTTATCTATTTTACTTCTCCTTCTAGCCTTGAGTTATTTGCCTATGTGTTTTGTTTATGCCTGTTTGCAAGCTTGAATATTTTAAAATTTTTAAAAACCCATAGTTTTGCAATAAACACTTAGGATAAACAACTATATCCAACACCATGGCTATAGGTTGATCCTCATAAGAAAGTTAACCATCCAATTGTATTATTTGAGGTTGAAGCACATGAGAAGAATCAAGGAGATACTTCTAAAGCATGGAGACATGAAATACCAAATGAACACTAGCAAGACTTGGCGGAAGAGCTAATTAGTAGGCTACAACTCTTACTCTTTCCAAGATCTGGAATGGCCCAATGTACCTTGGACTCAACTTTCCTTTCTCCCCAAACCTCAGAACACCATTCATTGGTGACACTCGCTGGAATACATGACCTCCCACTCCAAACTCCAACTCTTGCCTCCTACGATTGATATATGCCTTCTGTCTGCTTTGAGCTGCCAACAACCTATCTCGAATTAATTGAACCTTAGCCGCCACTGAATCTTGTAATAACTCAAGACCTGAGAGCTTACTCTCGCCAACCTCAAATCAATAGATAGGCGATCGACAGAGCCTACAATACAAGGCCTTAAAAGGTTCCATTTGAATACTAGATTGATAACTATTGTTGTAGAGAAATTCCATCAATGGAAGATAGCTATCCCAACTCCCTCTAAGATCCAAAATACAAGCATGAAGCATATCTTCTAATATTTGAATTGTTCGTTCTGATTAACCATTAGTTTGATGATAAAATATAGTACTTAAGTCCACTCTTGTTTCTAGTGCCTCTTGGAAGGATTTCTATAACCTAGTAGTAAACTGGGGTCCAGGATAGAAAATGATAGACATTGGCACTCCATGAAGAAAAACAATCTCATCTAAATAAAGCTTAGCATACTGGGTCATGCTAAAAGTAGTTTTCAAAGGTAAGAAGTGAGCATACTTAGTCAACCGATCTACAATCACCCAAACTGAGTCAAAACCCTTCAATATCTTTAGTAACCTAGTTACAAAATCCATGGTAATCCTCTCTCACTTCCATTCCAATACATCAATACGCTGATGCAGCCCTACTGGCTTTTGGTGTTTAGCTTTTACTTGCTAACACACCAAGCACTTGGAAAAAATTTAGCTACATCTTTCTTCGTTCCTTCCCATAAATAGATTTCCTTCAGATGTTAATTACATCCCATTTTGCACAAGTCCCTTAAATTCTTTCACAACCATCCTCCTCTCTATCGATATATGTGCTAAGCTACCAAAAGATTTCCTACTTAAAGCATCAGCCACAACATTTACCTTGCCAAGAGGATATAAAATTATGCAATCATAATCCTTCAAGAGTTTCATCCATCTCCTTTGTCTCAAGTTCAAGTCCCGTTGTTGGAAGATATACTTGAGACTCTTGTGGTTGGTGTAAATTTCACAAGTTTCATCGTACAGGAAGTGTCTCTAAATCTTAAGAGCAAAGATAACTGTAGCCATCCCCAACACTAGTGGGGTAATTTTGCTCATGCCTCTTAAGCTGAGGAGACAGATAAGTAATCACCCTCCCATTTTGCATTAACATACATCCAAGACCTACTCTAGATGTATCAGAATAAACTAATAACCACCACTACCAGAAGCAAGGGATAAAACTGGTGCTAAAGTTAAAAGATCTTTTAATTTTTGAAAGTTTTCCTCACACCCGTTATTCCACTGGAATTTCACTCCCTTTTGGGCTAACTTGGTCATTGGAGCAGCAAGCTTAGAAAAGTCCTTGATGAATCAATGATAATACCCCGCCAATCCAAGAAAACTACAAATCTCTGTCACTGAAGTTGGCCTAGGCCAATTATGGCTTGCCTCTACTTTCTTCTAATCCACACATATTCCATGGGACACTACATGCCTTAGGAAAGTCACCCTATCCAACCAAAACTCACATTTGAAGAACTTGGCATACAATTAATGCTCTCCCAATGTTTGCAAGACCATCTTTAAATGTTGTTCATGCTCCTCTTCACTTTTGGAGTGCACAAAAATATTATCAATGAAGATTATTACAAACTGAGCCAAGAATGGCTTGAAAACTCCATTCATGAGGTCCATGAAAGTAGTTGGGGCATTTGTGAAACCAAATGACATATCCAAGAACTCATAGTGCCCATAACGGGTTCAGAATAAAGTCTTTGGAATTTTCCTCTCTTTAATCTTCATTGATGATACCCAGACTGTAAGTTAGTATTGGAAAAATAGTGGACACCTTGAAGCTTATCAAACATATCATCTATGCGAGGCAAGGGATACTTATTCTTCACAGTCACCTTGTTTAACTATCTATAATCAATGCACAATCTCATAGAACCATCTTTTTTCCTCATAAATAACATAAGTGCTCCCCAAGGTGAAGAACTAGGGCAAATGAAATCCTTGTCAAGTAAATCCTGCAACTGCTATCTAATATGGAGGTATGGATATTGGCTGTGTATTGGATAGCAAGTTAAAACAAAATTCTATCTCTCGATTTGGTGGCAAACCAGGTAACTCCTTAGGAAAGACATAAGAATATTCATACACCACCGTTACCTGCTCCAAACACTCCCTTGACATTTTGGTGTCCTTAACAACCTCTGAGTATCCAAGACAACCCTTTCTCAACAACCCTCTAGTCCCTAAAGTAGAAATCATGTTATTGGGTGTCTAACTCTGGTCCCCTTGAAAACTAAAAATGAACTCTCCAGGTAGATCGAGCATCACCACTTTATTGTGGCAATCTAAGGTAGCATGCCAAGAAGCTAACCCTTCCATCCCAAAATTTATATCAAACTCCATTATATATAGGACCACTAAGTCCACTAACAATTTCATACCTTTTACTAAGACATCACAAGAGTTATATACAGTTTCAACATACAATGAATTTCCTTTTGAAGTAGCCACCACCAATGGTTCAACCATAAGTGAGGGATCTCTACTAATTTGAGACGCAAAGAAAGGTATACAAATAAATAAGTGGCTCTAGGGGTTTGTTTTCTAGTACTTTCTTGTATATCTTCTTCATTTTCTCTCTAGTCTGTCATCCTGACTATGGTAAGGTTACCTCTACTAGAAAGTCTTCTAAAGATACTGCTCATAGTTAGGTCTAGACAATACTTTAATTAAATTAAATTCTTTACAAACTTTAGCAGGACCACCTCCATAGTAGGACCACATATTTATGAAATTTATGTTGTCTCTTCCCTTTTTGGGGAGGAAATGTCTTTAAATTTCCAATGAGTAGCATAAATTTACTCAAACCTAGTACCTTTCATAAGATTTATACACATGCATGGTTATATTATGTGCCGTACATTAGTAAATTTATCTAAAATGACAATTTAAGTCCATCTCATAGTGTGCTAAATTCAATAAACTTATTTTTTCATTGTCGTTTCAAATTTTAGTGCTCAAGTAATATGTTTCTCAAATAGCTTTCCACAATAGTTCTCATCCCCGCCCAAAACTACTCTTGGGTGGTAGAATCTCAAGTCTAATCATTAAGGCTACAGTAAGTTTCCATTCATGCAAAGTTTGAGTGCACCACGAAGTGGGCATATCCCAACCCAATTTCATCTACAAGCAGTTGACCTCATTTCCTAACCAGCATTCTCGCGCGAGTGGTTGGCCACCTAACCATTACAGTATGCATCCTCTTCATTTATAGCCTCTTCTTCTCCGATGACTCGTATCTTCAGCCTGAATCTACTGGTGGTTGGCCCCCTACACATATCCCAGCCTGCACTGCCTTGTGGGTGGTAAGCCTATTCAATCAAAGTCCAAATGTTTCCACAAGTTTTTTCATACGAGATATGTCATGTTTAGTTTGAACAATTATCATTTACAATTCGTGTTTATAATGTGTACACATATTCGGACAAAGGTTCCTCGTATATAGATATGGTAATAATTCATTTTTAACTTCAAATTTGGTAACACATTTCCTATAAATTCTTTAAATTATTAATATATGAAATTCAACAAAGAACACATCCTTCCGGCTTGTAAGGTAATATTTATCACACATGATACCAAATTTACAATTTGCAATCGTAGCAAGTATATTTCCTAAAAAGTAATATATATTCAATACACAACAACCTAGAGAATGCATGTGTTATGCATATACTCCTGAAATTTACTCATAATTTTTCCCCAGCGCCATTATACTCCTTACTTTTACGTAATATCGGTTCACACGTACAGATTCATCTTCTATCCCTTAACCGCTGTGCATGACACATGATTAATTATTCAAGATTGGACATTTATAACCAATGCTCACATAATTAATTTTCTTAAACTAGATTCATCTATTCGAAAACATCATCATACCAATACCACTTGTACCATTAACCCAAAATATTAATATCTTTAATTATTATCTAACAATTAAAAGGCAATAGTAATGTAATATTTAGGAACTTTCCATTTGTATTAGTTAACAGTATAATTTAACCACTTATAGGTTTATTTGTCCATTGATAGTACCAAAGTCACCAATGCCCATTGCGTTTTAAGGTTTCAGAGTTGAAACGGTATCACAAAAATTCTTAGAAGAGTTTAAAGACCCTACTCATACCTTAAATTTATGGAAATTCTCTATCAACGACACTCTATCACAACCCAATGTACCAAAATTCAAGGACTACAAATTTGTACCAAGAAGTCATGAAATTTTGTTTTTCAGAGGCACCAAGATCACGAAGACTTTGAGGGTTCTTCCTCCCACATCCTTCAAAGGTTCCAACATCTCCAAACTCTTAAACCATCAAAACCCAAGAGAAAACCAAATGATTTGTGATGAAATGCTTAAGGGAATGTGTTAAGAGAATATTAGCCACACGTGTATCTAGGAGTAGCAAATACTAATAGTCTTTGTTGTAGTGTAATAACTTCCATATTCTGTTTGTAGCTTCTCAGTTGCGTTTTAGCATAATAAGTTCATGCTTTATATTTGTGTAAGATTACCAATATGAATCAATCAAGAATCAGTTTCAACTTCTCTCTCCCTTTTCTGCTAGGAGGTCGCACATCCTCAAAATTGTGCAAATTCTTCCGTAACATTTGGTGCTTTCATTGAGAGATCGGCCATGGTGGATTAGTCGCAAGCCTACGTTACTCAGGTGCTCGAAGATTGCTGGAACCATCTTGCATCTTACAATGAGCACCTAAGTTCGTTTAGCAACATATTGAAGGAGATTAGTTTGAAAGTGACCTCCTTGGAAAATCATCTAGATTAGAGCATGGAGGTCCTGTAAGCGAAGTATCGAAAAAGATTTCAGCACTGAGGATTCGATCAGAGAAATTAATTATCTGCAAAGAGTGTTAAAGTTGTGCAACCACCTCAAATCTGGAAGCTTGACTACCTCGATTCGACAGAAAATATCCGCATGTATGGATCTCTAAAGCAGAATGATTTTTCGATTTTTATGAAACTCCGTCTCTACAACGTCTGGAGATCTCTTCGTTCTATACGGATAGTGAAGTGCTGCATTTGTATAAATGGATGCTTAGGAATGATTTATTTCCATCTTGGGAAAATTTTTTTAAAGCACACTTGATCAAGTCTGGTATGTCGGATTACATAGATATCCAAAGTGTGATTGGTGATATCTGACAAGAGAGCTTAACAACCGGTAAACTTCCAACCTTTGGAGATGTTGAACATAGCTTAGATGCACTTGCAATCGCTAAAGATAACTTTATACATCAATTGATTGAGAAGAAAGTTGTATTAATGGTGGATGATATCGGGACATAATTTCCTCCTCCTCATTCTGGAATATCGTGTCCTACCACAGTAAAATCTTATTCTACCAGTGAAAAGCTTGGATGTTGTGGTGATATCCTCCTTGATTTTATTTGTTTGTTCTTTAAGCTGGGTTAAAGAGATGCAAGTATAAGCAAGTTCAAGTTCCTTACTCTGTTTCGGCACAAATCCTAAAATTGATACTTATAAGTAGTTGCAAGAAGCAGTTCTGAGAAAATATTTGACTAGTAATTGCTTGTTTGGTCCCGCGGTTTTAGATGTTAGTCAAAAAAGTGAATTGTGAGCACTTCCAGAAGCATTGGGGAAAAGGTCAATCTTTATGGTTTTTTATTTATATACATGCTTCATATACATGTAAAGTTGGTGGTAGGATGAGGAAAGTAGGGCCGTGGATCATGATTTAGTTTTGAGGGTACTATCTCAGGCTCTTGAAATGACCGAGCTTGCATATTTGGATATTAAAGATAAGGTTCTTGATGCAAATCTAAAACTGGCTTTAATGGGGTCATTTCTGTTAGTCGTTTTAAGGAAGGATGAGGAGGTGTACTTGATTGTGGTTCTTCTTCTAGTTCCAACTTCTGTTTCAGATCATCAAAATGTAAACCATAAAATAAACTCAACTATCAAAGAGGTAATAGAGGTTAAACTAGGAGTTAATTATCATGTTGAAGCTCCAAAAGACAAACTCAGACATATACTTGGTGTTTTTGCTGACTTGCTTGTTGACCAATTGGTCAGGTTTGGGAAGGTCAGAAGACCTATTTTTGGAAGTAGGTATACACCAGATCAATCGGAGGAACAGTTGGGCGTAAAAGGAGTGCTTGTCTTAGATGCTCCAGCCAATCGTCCAACTGGGCAAGCTGGTTTGCAGTCAACAAAACGTTATGCGTCTAATAGATTCATTTTAGATAACATCTTTGAATGGTAAAAAGGTTACTAATGGAAGTGGTTTATACAAAATCCTTGACCTGTGTAAGGTTGGTGGTGTCGTGGGATATTCGTGCCCATTCTTACCCTGATAATTGGATTTTATGCAAAATCAGCTACAATGATCTCGCAATGCAGGATGACAGATGGAGCAGGTGTAATTGTTTTACAATTTAAAGCAGAAACACTCAACCTTTGACTTGCCTGTGATTTACTATGATTTAACATTTCTTTTCTAGCCAATGTTGGGGTTAGGAATTAGTGTTGGAGTTACTTTCAATGTAGTTTTTGCTAATTGGATGATCATAGTGTTGTTAATAATAGTTTTCATTGGAATTTCAGGCAAGGCATTTTTGAAGGGTGTTGAGACATGGGAAAAGGAAACCATTATTAAAAATGAATCTGTTAGACAGTTCCAATTAAATGAAATGACTGCACACGGTGCTTATGAGTTTATGACAGGAAGCCAAAGCAATGACCATGAACCTAAGGAAAATGGTTCTTTTCTTGAGAATATTCGTTAGCAGGAAGTTGGATTTCTTTCTGCTGTGTGGATCATTATACTTTCATTAGAGATTACAAAAATTTACACAACTTGTTCAGTGGAATATTAGGTATTGAATCTATTACATATTCTTGTGGAAGTGAGGATGACTTCGCATGTGGCTGTGCTTCTATACAACAGTAAGAGAGCGCTAGCATCAACGGGAAATGAACCAACAAATTGGCGAGTGGAACCAATGATGCTTTGTACTGCTTTAACAAAGTTGTTATCTGACCAATGGACTCACCATACTGTCGTTAAACTCGAAGGCACATTTGGCTACCTTCCTCCTGAATTCTTCATGCATGGTATAGTATATGAAAAGACTGATGTCTTTGCATTGGATAGCTCACAGAAAAGTCTGGGATTATGGGCTTATGATGCTACCACAATTGTTATTGGGAGCTATTTTTATGTTGTGGTTACCACTGGAATGAACACTGAAATTGGAAAGATACAGAAGCAAATACATGATGATAATATGGAGGACAGTGAGACTCCCTTGAAGAAGAAGCTGGATGAATTTGGTGGTAGGTTTATAGCTGCAATTGGGCTGGGTTGCCTTATTGTCTGGGTTATAATCTACATAAATTTCTTTTCTTGGGAGGTTGTTGATGGATGGCCCTCAAACAACCATTTTTCTTTTGAGAAGTTCACGTACTATTTCAAAATTACTGGTGCTCTAGTTGTAGCGGCAATCCCTAAGAGCCTTCCTGCTGTAATCACACCTTGTTTAGCCCTTGGGACAAGGAATATTGTGCGAAAGATTCCAAATGTAGAAACTTTGGGATGTGCACTTTTGATTTGTTCAGATAAAACTGGGACTTCGACAACAAATCAAATGTTTGTGATAGAGTTCTTTACTTTGGGAGGAAAAACCACTTTTTCTCAAGTCGTCCATATTGAAGGCACAACTTATGACCCCAAGGATGGGAAAATTATTGATTGGACTTGCCTTAGCAAGGATGCTAATTTGCAAGTCATGGCAGAAATATGTGCAATTTTCAATGATTCTGGGATTCATTTTGATGGTCACCTTGTTCGAACTACAGGTTTATCAACTAACGCAGCTCTCAAAATTTTGATGGTCACATTGGTTGATTTGAAAAAAAGAAGGAAATATGTGCTGCTGAAAGAAAAATAGAGAAAAGAAAGCAAAGCAAAGAAAAGAAAAAGAAAGAGCAAATTAGAAGAATTTTGCCTACGTAATCACAAACAGGCATAACTTTCGCAAAGGTGGAGT
>JASKGM010012997.1:0-75252 GCA_034509205.1 Ceratonia siliqua
CTGATTATGAACCAACTTGAATTTATCAACTATGGAATTCCCATCTGTATTAAACACTTCTCAATTCATAACAGGATTTGAACCTACCCTTAACCTTGAAAACAAGATTGCCCGAGCCCCAAACTTAACTAAGAACATATATGCTTCTGCAAAAACTGAGATGAAACCTGAAATTATCTTTAGCCCGTATTTTCAAACATCAATCTATATAGCACTGAACTGAATCAAGAAGGAAGAAACCATAGCTTAGCGAATCAGATTTAACCCCCAGACTTGTATAGCATCAGAAGTAAGTTAAACATAATAGTTTTCCCTTTAGATCATTAGGAACCCGCGTACCCCCATTTCTCATACCAATCCGGTCATCTGACCTACGGGTGTGAGTTGTTTTGCCAAGGTGGAAGCAAATTTTAGATAACCAAAACCAACGTAACCCCCTATAATGCCAACTTAACATAAACACTAACTCTTAGGATAATCCACTGGTAATTGAAATGCACACGCAAGCAAGATGAACAAAATTATGCTAGCTGAATTATATCTGAACTCCGACGAAATTAAGTCAGAACAGATAAGCTTATGTCTCCTTTTTTTTAAAAAAAAAACATTTACCATATCAGTTTTTTTCCAACCCCCCCACAGGGCATTCAAGCAAACAGAAAAATCGTAATTCTCCTTAATCTAAGCAAAAGAAGTGAGTTCAATTAACCCAAAATTACTAGAACTTGGATCAGAATTAATTTCAGACCAAGGATGACACCCACTCAGAATTACACTAACATGCATATTAAAATCAATTATGAACTAGAATGAACAAGTCCAAATCATGCAATGGCAGAAACCATGCTCAAACTCAGATCAAAACAGTAATTAAATTCATACACAAATCCAATTTGAAACAGATTTCACCAGGGAATAATGAGATGGATTTAATTCATCCACGCAATGATAACTAAAAAAAAAAATCGAAGCTTGAGCATCAGTTCCCCAGTATCAGTGCGTCCTAAACCCATATTTGAACCTCAAGATCCATAGCATCTAATATGAAATGGCACGAATTCAGGATTTAGCATACCGTATGTTCTTACACAAGCCAAAGCATGAAGACTCCTCTGTGATGAATTCTGTAAGATATCCCCTTTTGATCTCCCCTATTTCAAGTTCCAAGCCCTCTTTTCTTTCGATTTCCACCCCCTCTAGCTAGCTCTCTCGGTTGGTCTCCTGTCTCAGAAGATCTCTGTTGGCTCTCGGGGTCCTCTAATTCCCAAAAAGTTCCTCGTAGGCTCACAGTTGGGTGTGTGTTCGTTCGTCCCCTCCTTGCTCGCTGATTCTTCCTTTTTATAGTTGAAAATTGGAATCAAGCAACCTTGCAATCCTCTTCAATCGAATCCCCTATCCTACGGTGCCAAACGAAGTAACAGAAACAAATAAATTTAGGGTTTCCCTTTTAATGGTGAAGGAGAGAAGATGTCGATTTGGGGGAAGTAAATGGGAGAGATTTGCGATAGTTTTCAGGTACGTTATGGCGAGAAGTCATGGTAGGCTTGGGACTGGAATCACGGTGTTCTACCCTTAAGAATCGGGGAAGGGGAATTGAAGAACTGGTAGGTGAGGTGATGCAGAAATGAGAGAGGTCCGGCGGAAAGGCAGGGTGAAAGGGAATGTGGGGGAGGAAAGAATTTTGGGGATTTAGGGATTTGATCGGGTCGCGGGTTACGGGTCAGGATGGTGGGCGGATCCGGGTTGAGTACGGGTTGGGCTGGACTGATGTGGTGGGCCGTCCGGTTTTGGGCTTGTTAGGCTGTTGCTCCCTTTTTTTTTTTGTTTCTTTATGTGTTGGGCTGAACATTTTTTTTTTTTGCTACTAGGAAAAAATATCATTTTGAGCTTTTTTCTCTTTTTTTTTGTTTTACTTTTTGTTTTAATTAATTATTATTTTTTTAATATTATTTTTTTATTTTCCCTCTTCCTTTATTATTTTAATTATTTATTATTTATTACTTATTATTTTTATTTAATTATTATTACTATTATTTTATTTTGTTTTTTATTTTTTTTCTTTTGAGAGAAATTTATTAATTTAACACACCCCTGGACAAAATTAGGTGTTTACAAATTGTTATACCAAATATGAATCTCAAATACCATAATATCTTATATGTTGGTATGATATACCATGGCATCCAAGATACCCTGCAATATAAGATACCAATGTACCAAACAATTCCTATCTATCAGATATATCGTTCTGGTTATGGAAGAGTTCTATTTCCATACAGACCATTTAAGACCAAGTAGTATTAATTTACCAATAAAAGATTTGAAATTCTTAAAGTTTTTAGGACGAAAAGGAAAGCTCCTTCAAGGTCAGACTGAGCTATTCTGATAGATTCTAGGCTAAAAAGTCAAAATACTGAACTGCAAAATAATTGATTTCCAATGGGCATCTAAAAGTATCCTTATGTAAGTAAAGAATAGCACCACAAATAAGGTGAACTGGCCCAGTCTCATGCAAGAAATGGACTAGTTTAGGGAGCTTGTTTAGGTAACTACCCAAATTATTTTTGGGAGTCCAGAAATAATTTTGGACTCCAAATGGATAAAAAAGGAAAGAAAAAGGTAGATTATACTTTTGGGGGCCAGAATTAACTTTGGGACTCCAAAATTTCTTTCAGATTGGTTCTTATATATAAGTGTGTATTTCAAGGAAGATATGCAGATGAAAGAAACATTTTCAAACAAAAAGCAAAAAGATGATCTATTATCAAGAAGGAAGTACCTGCAAGATGGCAGCACAAATAGCTCAGGAGCACGCAGCATTTGTGCCCATGTAATGCAAAATATCCTATATGACATTTCAAAATAAGAGGAGACATTATTTCACTTGCTCAACGAATGCTAGTTGCAAATAGCAAAGTGAAAGTAAACTATGGTTCAGGATTTAAATGCAATAACCAATAACCTGACAGCCAGTACTACGCCCAAGTAGTATCACACCTTTAGAGTCTTCTTTGTTAATTAAAAAATTTATCAGTTGATACGTCTCCTTAGCATCCTTCAACCAGTATTCAACAAGATATCTTAAAATTCAAGTAGATGGTAATCTTCACATAACATTTTGCACTTTCTAATTAAACTCTCCAGAGAATTACAATCGAATGCTGTTGAAATAGCCTTTAAAAGGTAACAAAATAGGTCTATAATGGCCACAATAAAGAAGAGTCCAATATTGACGAATGGCAGAATATTGCAATAACATCCAAGTTTCCTTTCATCTAACAATAAATACTGACTGTTAGTAGAATTAAGTGGAAGTTTACTCTAAATATCTTTCTCAGCATGATAATTTCAAGTTAAATTATATAAAGCAAGACCAGAATTTCTGGCTTATAATAAATAGAGTAAATAAGAATAATCATTTTCACTAGAATTTGTTGCTAAAACTTTACAGTACTACAGCAATATCTGGGATAAGGATATAATTGTTTACTTGTTGCAAGCTGGAGGTGCCATATCCACTATATGGAGAAGACATAAGAAATTGAAATGGTCATAATTTCTCATGGTCCAGAGCAATTGCTAGAGGTTCCAAGTATCTGTAGGAAGATGAAGAAAATGGATGTCAAATAAAAACTCTTCATAGGTTCACATCTATGGCAAGTAGTCAAAATTTGGTTGTTGGATAAAATAACTAAACTGGTTATCAGTCAAATAGTACAGAATATCAAAACACATCCAAAAAAACTTAGACATAAAAAAATACATATTGTTGGTTTGAAATTACAAAATATTAAATGTACTATAGGGAAAGAAAACAATCATTTAATCATCCAATAAAAATTACCAGCTATTTGTAGTCACCAGTCTTAAATGCAACCTGCAAATAAAAGAAATTGTCACATAGCAATCAACTGTGAGACATAATACTAGGATTTCCAGCTACACAACTGTGAGACATAATACAACCATTCAGAAAATTCACTCAAAACCATGTAAAACCTAGAGGTTTATGTCACACAAGCAAATACTAAGATTAAGTCCTAGAAGAAAATAAAAGTTTGCCATCAGGTACAAGTCACGTAAGCGTAAGAGGAGACACTTCTTTTCAAATTGTAGCTGAGATCTAGTGCCATTGTATATCATCATCTGATTCAACAGTTGCAGTGCAAACATATGAAAACCAATTCTATATAATAGTATGACCAATATACAAGGTTTTAACAGATTTATATTATAAATAGTCACAAGGACAAAAGAGCTCACCTTTTGTACATAGTCCAGTAGAGCTCATCTGTTCCAACAGCCGATTTCCTAGAAAAATGGATAGAAAAAAAGAAAAAATTTGGTAAGTTTTTTCCCTATATTTATTGCCAAATGTCACTCTGATCAAAATGACTTCTTATACCCACATTTGAGTGAACCAACCATGTAAACAGAACAAAAACAAAGATGAAAGTAACATCACAATGTGCAGTTGCAGAGGAGATTCAGAAAACCTTTGCGATGGTTCCCCAGACATGTTAACTTAAAAGAAGAAGACATAAAAAATGAAGAAAAGATTATTGAATCTCACAATGTACATTTGCAGAGGAGATTCAGCACGAACAAACTCGCCTAATGAGGGAGTCTCTATCTTACAATTTCCCTTTGTAACATGAGGTGATGGCGCAGGGATTAAATCTTGTACTTTAACAAAGAACAGGTTCAGGAGAAAGCTGTCTGATCACTTCAGTTTGAACAAGGGATGATGATTACTTCAAAAGATATGAGACAAAAAGGTTCTTCATTATGCTGGGTTTGAATCCTCATTCTCAGTAATAATTGATTCTACCTCTGATCTTTTGTGTTATGAGATGCTATTGTCTTTTTTGTCCGAAGATCCATCTTCCAAAGACTATTGCAGGCTATTTAACCCAACAGAAAAATTTTAGTTAATATTCCAAAATAAATAAAGGATCCAGCTTACAAATATAGCATGGACTACAAACATTAAAAAAATTAAGAATTAAAATATCAAGCTCCTTCTTGTACATCACAAATTTTTTTTAGAAGTCATATATAGATGAAGTTCCATTAATCAGATTGAGGTGTACAACTGATGAGTGAAAATATACCACATATATTCAGGGGTTTTATTGTGCAAATTGAGGAAGTTTTACATGGTTTCAATGTTATTATTCATGATTTTTAGTAGTTATTGTAATATATTGTTATTCCTCATTGTCACATCTTTCATAACTTAAAATTAGTTAATTGAGGTTGGGCTAGTTGTAGCAAACCAGAGAACTATTCAGTGTTTGAGAGTTATCTAGAGCTAGACCTCCAATTCAAGTGTTCTCTGGCTCATTAGAAAAATAAGACAACAACCTACAATTTTCATGGAGGTGTAAAATCCAATTCTATCGTTTCAAAGTCCAAATGTGGTAAAAATAAAAGCCAACAAATATCATGAAGCTCATATTTGGCCTAGACCCTGTCTCGGGTTTCAACTTATATCCAGAGTTATAGAAGTCTAAAAATATCAAGTCTAGGTGTGTTGGAAGGATAAGAAGGAGATCTAAACCTTTCATGAAGATCCAAACTCCAAAATGTGTCGTTTTGATGCTAAAAAATTAGCTAGAAATATGTCAAAACGCACAGCAGCACCAAATTAGATTTCAAAGTTGTACCAGCCATTGAAGCCTAATTACAAATTCAGTTCAGCCTAAATGAAAGCCCAGTTTCAGCCCAATGTTACAATCAGAGAATGCTCAGCCTTGCAATTAAAATCACCAAATACAAGCCCAAAATGTGCACACCAGCCCAGCCAGTTAAAAGTGCATTAGAAGTTAATTTTACTACAACAAAACACTACAGTTTTAGTAGCACTTACAGCAGGAAAAATGCACAGCTTTGTTGTAATTTAAATGCCATTTTACCTACATTTTAGGGGTATGAAAGTTAGGTCTTAAGAGAGAAAACAAAGAGCATTTGTTGGGCATTCTTGGATGGTTTCTGAATAGAGGAGCAGCAACTAGAGCAAGGAAGTATGGAGGGGAGCTTGTGAATGAACTTTCAGGAAGGAGAAGATGAGAAGCTACGAATCTGAGAGGAGGAGAGCTATCTTCTTTACCATTGAAGAGTTTTTCCTTGTTTCTTCTCTATTTCTTCTAAACTTTAGTTGCTTGATTTTATTTCAAATATTTTCATTGAATAATTTCTTTTAGTTATAGTTTTATAGTCATATTTTTTGTTATAGATTTGTGATGTAGTTGATATTTCTCTTTTGAGTTGGATTTGGTTATGAATGATATTTTTTGTTGCAATGCATTGAATCTATTTTTAATGCTTGTATTTTACTAGACATGAGTTACTTGTTTAAGGTATTGGATGAGGGAACAAAAGTGGAAGTTTAATACTAGTTTGTGGATTCTTTAGATCTAGGCAATGTACTCACTGAGGTAGATGCACACCTTTGTTACCATTCTCTTAGGAGTTCACTAATATTAATGCATTTGCATTAACATCTGATCATGAAAGTAGACATAGGTTTAATGTGAGTAGAGTTGTTATGCCTTGAAAGAGGGCAATACATACTCTAGGGAACTTGATCATTGTAATTACGAATTATCCACAATCAATCAATCTCTTTAATGGAACTCATTTGATGAAACCTCAATTCTAGAATATCTTATCTTTTGCTTTTCTTTAGTTTAATGTTTTATCATGCCTTGCTTTATCTTTGGTTCACCTAGATAATTTAGGAGATTGCATAATTTTAGTACTTCAAAACCCTCTTCGTGGAACAATACTTTACTTATCACTTTATTACTTATTAGTGATAGCGTACACTTGCGTTGCGTTTTCCCCTACCAACAACATCCCTTTTCATAAGATAAATAGATGGCACCATAGAAACTCAAAAAATAATTCACAACCTTGGTACTTCAACATGAGAAAGGTCTATGTTGATTGGAAACCTGACCTACATTCAAATAGAACTATCATAATGATCATTGAGTAGAAGGAAAATATGGTATTGCAGTGAAGATGTAATTATAAAATTCTCAAACACAGTGAATTACCAAATTAGTCCACGTTCAAAGCAATAGGAGTTTCAGTGCAACTATTCATAATCTTGCTTCAGCCAACCACGAAGGGTTAATTGGTAATGTAATAAAAATATCCAACATTAAGATTTTATCAATAATGGATATCAACTGACCTGAGACACACTAGCCCATGAGCACAAGGGTGATGAATCCAACAAACCCACAGTATAGGTAGATCGGTTGTGACCAACTTGTTTGCACCTCCCACACTTTCAAGGTGTACTTAACCCATTGGACTCACCCACAGGCCTACCACTTAAAAGAACCACTATAGGATCCTGCACATAACAATCAAACCCAAACATTGCTATAGTTTCATTCTCATGCTTTTCCTCCAAATTTCTAATCATCCTTTGCACTTGATCTCGAGTGGCATAGAAGTCTTTAGTCCAGTTAAAGGCATCATACACTGTCTAAGAGATGCCACTCTGGACTTTACCATGTCCACGTGATTTTGGTTGAACAACTCACCCATTTATTCCATAGATTGTATTTCATCTTGCTTTACATTCTTGGTCCACCTCTTGTTAACAGCAGACTGAATCAAGCTTGCAAAATCCTCATATGACACAAAGCATGTGAGGGCAAGGTATGCCATAGGAATGCTGTATACCACACTGACACTACATCCGTTGGCTGACTGGCTCAGGGTCATAACATACTTGATATCGCTTGTTGCTCATCATGTACTTTTTAACATAGTAAACCAAACTACCACAAATGTTTTGAACCTCTTCAACCATCCAAGCTGACACCTCAAGTAGCCTCTTGAAATGCAATAAAGGCTTCTTTGGTATATAATTCAACCGTGGACCTTCAAGAGCATCGTACGCATTACATAGTACAAACTTGCCAAACTGTGAGTTATAATCGACCTACAGTTCATTATATCTCATTGAGTCCAGTGGTTTATGGATTTATTGAATAAACTCCAGCTAGTTATACTTCTGGTCAACATAAGTTCTAACATAGGCATTTATGCCCTCATAGTGTGATGTTGTGGTGAAGCCACACATCATCTGCCCTCTCAAAAGTGCACTTGCCCACAAATGCCATTTGGTATAAACTTCTTGAACCCATTTATTCTATGATAGCCCACATTTTTCCACCAAATCGGCCCAACTTGACTCAATATTAGTAATGGCCAATTTACTAAAATCCCTAAAAATTCCTTCTGTTTAGCATTTGACTATGCATTTTGTTGCAAGTGCCATAAACATAATATGTGATTGGCATTAAGGAATAGCTCTACTATCACATTTCTCATTTCCTTGTTACCATTAGTTACAAATGACACTGGATTCTTCCCGGCCATGGCCTCAACCAGTGTTCGCAAAACCCACTTGTAACTATCATCAGTCTACTTGCTTAACAGACAACATGCAAAAACAACAAATTACTCATAGTGATTAATCCCTGAGAATATTACCAGTGGTTTATTGTATTTATTTTTCTTATAAGTTGAGTCAAATGCTACTATGTCGCCGAAGCATTTATAGTTCATGCGACTTATACCATATGCCCATAATAACTTATCCATGCAACAACTGTGTTTCATGAAAAACTATGAATCATTCACTGATATGCCCTTCAAATATGTTAGAGTAGCCATGGCATCTCCACACTTGTATCTTTCTTCCTTCACCTGTCCAAACGATTGTACAGGTCTTTCTTGGTGAAATCAACCCCGCTAAAGCCACTAATTGTGATGCCATATAACTCATAATGTGATGTTTTCACTCTGTGGTCATGCAAACTATATACTTGTGCCTCTTTAACTTCACAGTGCGATCGATGAAACTTAGTAACGTTACTCTGTAGAAGGGGGTGATTGTAGTCTGCTACAAATTTATTGACCGTCCAAGTATTCCGCGCCATATTTTGCTCAATTCTCAATGTTGCTTGGCAACCGCAATGTGTAATTGATCGTTGTGCCCGTTTCCTCTTAAGCCTGTTAGTCTTTTTTCGATCTACATCATTCACAAGCACATACAAAACTCCGATATAAAAGTTGCCATTTCTATTCCTTCTATATCGGTCTTTCCTTGTACCAAACCCGTGTGCCAAACCATATTTCTGGTAGAATTCATATGCATTATCCTCATTAGGCCACTCCAACACCAATATATATTCAGTGGTCAAATGTTCGAAATACTCCTTCTTAACAACCTCATCAACCACATTTCTAGATTGCAATTGGGTATCCATTATTTCACTGAAATTAAAACATACATAATACACAACTACCAATCAAGCCAAGGCATTTTAAACCGAATTGTGACACAAATAAGGTGAAGAAAATAGAAGAGAGAATACATGCTACATATGCATCATAAACATCATCATATGCAAAACTAGAACACAAGGATACGCATCATGCTTAAGTAATTTCCAAGGCTTGGACTTAACATTTTAATGGATCCTCTGCTTTTGCTGTTAAATAAGAAAATACTAATAAATCTTAAAATTGTTGAAGCTATCAACTCTTTGGAAATATTACTAAGTCCATCAAATTCCTCTAAGGCCAACTAACAAATCTATATAATAGTTTTAACTAACCCTAATAATATTATAAGGGAGCAGTATGCTAAACTGCAATTTGAGGACTTATTATATAAGGATGATTTTTTATGAGCCCAAAGAGCCAATCAAAATAGACTCATCTATGGAGGTAGAAATGCTAATTTTTTTTTTTTTTATCGAGTAGTTAAGCAAGAGAAGGCAAAAACATTATACACAATATTCAAAGTGAACAATGGCAAAAGATATCTAATGCTAAAGCTATAAGAATGCTTGCCACAAGCTATTTTAATGCTATCTTTACCGATGGTGACATTGGTGGCCTAAATCACTTAGATGATTACATTAGGAGTACGGGTATCCCTCATATCAATCTTGACCCATAAATTATTCTTAACTCAAAGGAATAAATACTAAAGACCAATATGAAGAAAAGTGATTGCAATAGAAATATCATTATAGGTAATTCTTCATACTAAAAATGTTCCAAAGGATGACATTTTCCAACTGGTAGGATGTAAATCACAAAATTGTTCAATAAGGCATAACTTGAGTGAGAACAATGAGCTAGTCATAGATTTCCATCAGGTTCCTCAATCCAAGCACTTTAAGCATTTCTTTGTCTATAAGGTTACAGAATTACCTTAATTCTCATTCCATTACTATACCAAGCTAATCTCATGCCTTACTTTGAACTTTGTTCTATTGTGGCTAAACCCTTGAACTTCAAAGAGGTATTTCTCTTTTTGGCCAATAAGGAATTAACTTGTATAAGTCCAAACAGTCATACCAGGTCATCTGAATTGAGACATACAGGAAAGTCCTTACCCTATATAACTTGTAAGGCCCCACATCTCTATATTAAGAGGAATTAACATAAAAAAAATCCAATATGCAAGGCTATTGAGGTTAAGGTAAGGCTTCCTAAGGTTTCAAGAAAAGTCTATATGTTTTGGAAAAATTTTAATTAGAACAATCCAAGGTATTTTATTAGATTCCTTACATTATATTTTAATCCATTAATAATGTCAATCGGGACATGCTTGGAAAGTGAAACGTGAAATGTGGGGAATAATTCTCTTAGAGTAACAAAAAAGTGACAAATTAATAGAAGGCTTGGTCTTTAAACTAAGCATCTTCCTATTTACAATTAGGACATATTTTCAAAGTCATGGATTTGAATACTTTTACCAAGAACTGAACATCATATGTAACTCAGTTGCAATTACCCAAATTCTGTTTGTACACTGTACCAAGAATGGTCCACGGTAGCAACTTTCAAATATGTGGAGTATAAGGATTTAGTCCTACACATCCTCAATTCCAACATAAACCAATAAGGATAGAAAGGAACTAGAATCAACAAGAACCATGCACATAAAGACGAATTCCAACTTAGACAAGGAATAGGATAAAAGCATTATTCTAAAATATTAACAAGAAGCATTACCAAATATGGTCTCGCAAGCAACACAAGTTTCAGTATGTTATTTGTAATCTTGCTTCAGTACTCTAACTTCAAATGGCTAGCATAGTTCCAAGCAACTGATCAAGTATTTGGCAAATTCATTGCAAGGAAGTTAAGCTAAGTTCCTTGCTAAAAACTTAGGGGGGTAAGCTAAAAAATTACAGATGGGTAAATTATCACAATGTACAATTCAAAACAGCGTACTTAAGATATAAAAAATGGATTATTTACTATGGAATTCTATACCCAAATGATCATCAAATATATTTATTATAAAAAATTTTATAAAAGAACATTAGAAAAAGTCAATCTTGAATCTGAGTTGCCCTCCACAACAATGCCAATGAATAAAGTTAGAAATATTCAAACAAGAGCAACCGAAGGGGGAAGCCACATGTCCTAAATTTCTGCTTGCAAGAAAACTGTTAGCTACTTTTTCTTTTGTGTTTTGAATTTAATAAATCAATGCTAGACATATGTAGGACCAAAGGAAGAAGGAAATGTGAAATAATTAAAATAAAAGTATTAAAAAGGAAGATAAATTTTAGAGAGTTGGGAGGCAAAAAAGAAAAGGCAATCTGTAGAACCCATTAACAGCTATATTCTAAAGAAAGATTGTACATCAATCCTAAAATAACAAAAATGTCCTCCCTTTTTTAGTTTCTTATAACTCCTTTTATTTATCTTTCCATGTTTCTTTTGCTGTAGGGAGGATACATGATCTTCATTTCTGTATTATTCTTTCTTTTAATAAACTAAATCTTTTATTAAAAAATCAACTTTATTTTTTTCAGTTATTATCGTCATTACAATGCAGCAATGGTTATCCTAGCTAATTTTCTAACCCATTCAATTACGTATATTACCTTTGCAATCTTTCCCAATGCAAGCAGAGTATCAATGGCTGTTGATGAAGTAGTACCAACCTGCAAGCATGGGAAAACATAGAAGACTTTAGATATTTGTATCTCAATATGGAATACAGTCAAATGCATCACCATTTTCCAAGAAGGGAAATAAAAAACATTAGTATCAACCATAGAGTTCTAGTTGTTAAAGAACTTCTACCATGTCAATTAGCCACTTCGTACCATCTTGGGATTTAACTCTCTGACAGTCCACATGCATGATATTCAATATTATATCTCCTTGAACATACTACTTGAGATCCAAAAAGAACTTGGCATAAAAATAAGCTAACGTACTACATTTCTATCCAGCATCAAGCAACCAATAAATAGAGCTTCTAATAACAACATATGGAAGAATATGCTTCGGGAAAGAAAATTATCAATTATGCTTAGCAATTTGGATGGAAGGCCCACTCAGTAGCCTTACCTACTACTTCCTAGTTCTTATATTTATATAAAAATTACTCACAATTAGTTGTTTAATAGTGACTCTTGATCATCATTTGAATTAAAATGGTAGCTAGTTTTCACTTTAGATTTTACATATTTCAATAATAGTGACTCTTGATCAAATCTTCTGAGTGCTTTTTCTTCTAAAGAGTTGAAATAATTACATAAGTCAACTTTCAGCCACTAGAAAGTTATGAAACTACATTAAGATTAAGAGATAGTTTCCACCATAAGAAAACCATTAGTTGTAATAAGATGCATTGGATTCAAGCAAGCACACTACCAAAGAATTCAAATTTTCAAGGCAGCAAAGGTGTCAATATACCTGTCTATAATGTTCTTTTACAAAATTAAAGTCTTATTAGAATTCCTCCTAAATCTCTTATGGGATTGCATTCATATTGTCTTGTCCATTTTGATGCTTTACATACTGTACTTGTTGAAGCAAGTGTTCCTCCTATGGCAGGAATTTAAACACACTTATTGGATCGGTTGGTCATGTAGAATTCTTGGAGTCTGACATTTTTGCAAAGTTCATAATGAGGTATTTCACAGAGCTGTTTCGATAGTCACAAGGAAACTCAACTGATTTAGAAAAATGGTGAGGTTGAAACATGATTTCCAGAACAGTGGAGCTGAAAACAATGCATTAAGGGTTAAAGGAATACCATAAGTTGGTGTTATTTTAGCCTCAGCCTCAGATTTTAGGATAAAATTGGTGGATCCCATCCCTCCCCTATTTTTCTTTATTTGGGGATAAGATAATGTGATGTCTTGAAATGTTAGTGATGACTATAAGGTGTGCAGAGTCTTAGATATCCATGGGATCTTGGCCTATGTAAACTACTTGTTTTCTGTTTAGTTTTCTTTCCTTAGTGTTAAAGGCCAATGGTCCCTAATGTGCCTTGCCAAAGGACCTATGCCCTTTAAGGGTGGGCAAGGTGTTATACTTCATTTCTCACATGTATAAATAACAACAGACCTGTGCCTTTTAAGGATGGGCAGCATTTAAAAGCATACTTCTAAAAACAATTTTGGTGTGAATTATACAAACACAAACTATACATAGATAACAAATCCTTTTATAAGATACACTACATAATGTTTAATATTGTTATATGACATTGTTAACACATCAAGCATATGAAAATCCATCAATTTCTACAAGTTAATAAATAGTCCAATATGGGTTGAACTTCTCAGCAAGAGTGGCTGCAAGATATATGAAAATGTAAAATAATAATTGTTACCCAGAAAAAAAAATTTAGAACAAGACTTCCAAAATAGCATAAACCAGTCTGGATATAGTTCCATACCTATAATAGTTCTTCAACTATGTTCTTTGCATTTGAAACATCACACATGCCAAGAATCAAATCAAGAGTACATCTCGGAAAACTAAGTATCAATTAATGACAGTTAGAAGTACTAGAATTACGAATAAATGACATTAAAAGCAAAAGAATTAACTCTGCATAGTAGTTGTACTTTCAGAAACTTACACATTTTCTAGTAAAAGATATTCAATAAACAGTACCAATTCTGTCTTCTAAATTGTACTGATATAGACCCAGCATTTCGATATAAACCCAGCACCCAAAGCACACTACAACAGACTAGAGATAGAGCGAAAACCACCAACAGACAATAATATAATATATTGATAAGTCAAGTGCCGATAATACAACCAAAAACCAGTCAACAAATGAGAACAACCAAACAGCAGAAAAGCAATGTAACAGTGAGGGTATTTCACCCAACTCATATAAAATAAGCCTAGCAATAGCATATATATAAAACACACACTAACAATTAAGAAGAACACTAAACCATTAAGACTGATTAGGCTTAGCTACTTGCATGTTCCCTTTGCTTCTTACATCTGCTATATGTGAAAAATATGGGAGGTCTATCATATACATTTGCAAAAAACAGCAACCTTTAAACCTACTTTTGAACAACACATGATTATGTAACAATAAACGCCAAGAGAGTAATTAAATGAACTCCACATCTCTCTTCAACTTCTCTGCCATTAAATCATTAATTGTGAGATATTGAACTATCAAGTAAGCAAAAGGTTGTGTTTGAAATTTTGAAGGCTGGTAATGATGCAGTAAAGCCATACAGAGTGAGATAAACATGTTCAGAAACTTCTGGATGATACTGCTAAACCTAAAGCTAATCAAGATGTGAGCTTAACATAACTATATCTCACATTTGCTACTTTTAGTAACTAGTTTTTATTTTAGGATCATTGCACTAGGTTTGTACGTTTGATGGAGCTTTAAATCCCATGAGTGGAAAGTGGTGTTTGGAAATTAATAATTCACTACTAATAATATACCAATTCAACGTGAATCATCAAAGAGAACACCATATATTATTTGTTTTCACTAATGACTCATAATAAGAATATCATATATTATTTGTTTTCACTAGGAGAATAAAATATGCACCAACAATGTAAAATGAAGGAAAAACAGGGAACAAATTAAGAATACCCTAATAAGAAGAAAGGAAAAAATTACAGTACAAATAAAGAAATTCCCACCAAATTCACACCTCAAATTGTTGCCAAATGAACTCCCTTAGACAAGATGGAAGAGATGTCGATGAACGAGGTAGCCGTTGTCCAAAGGAAGTGCATCTTCGGTGGTGGCCAGAGAGGAAGCAGACTCAATATTTGGAATGCGCAATGGCTGATAAGCAGACTCAATTTGAGGAGACCCAGGGAAAGACATGAGATGGAGACACAGGGGAAATAGATGAGATGGATACCACAGAAAGACAAGATGGAGACCAGGAAAGAGAAGTACCAGACGGTAGACCATATGAAAATGGAAAAAAGACCATTTTGCAATTTGAAAATAGGACCATTCTGCAATTTAGAAAGAGGACCAATTTAAAAAAAAAAAGAGGTTTATAGTAAGAAAAAAAAATAAAAAAATTATTGCCAAATGAACTCAAATTGTTGCCAAATGAACTCCCTTAGACAAGATGGAAGAGATGTCGATGAACGAGGTAGCCGTTGTCCAAAGGAAGTGCATCTTCGGTGGTGGCCAGAGAGGAAGCAGACTCAATATTTGGAATGCGCAATGGCTGATAAGCAGACTCAATTTGAGGAGACCCAGGGAAAGACATGAGATGGAGACACAGGGGAAATAGATGAGATGGATACCACAGAAAGACAAGATGGAGACCAGGAAAGAGAAGTACCAGACGGTAGACCATATGAAAATGGAAAAAAGACCATTTTGCAATTTGAAAATAGGACCATTCTGCAATTTAGAAAGAGGACCAATTTAAAAAAAAAAAGAGGTTTATAGTAAGAAAACAAAAATAAAAAAATTATTGGCACTGTTGCTCTACCGTCCCAATATGGGATGGTAGAGGAGTAAGCCCTTTAGCACTCGACTTTTTTGTTTATTTACCCAAACCCTACACTCCTAATCAGATCATGATATGACAAATTAGAATACACTCTGGAAAAATAGAACTTCCATCGAAGAGATGCAGATGAAAAGCTTTCATAAAATTTTTTGTAGAATCAAGAATGAAGTTTTCATTATGTACATGCTAGATCATGAATTTGGAACTGCATCCAAAATCTACCAAAAAATCCCAATTGTTTCTAATTTTCTCTTTTTGGAATGGAATATTTACCGAATCTCCATGAACATGAATAAGACCAAACCTTATTCCATGGTATTTAAGCAACTCCATAAGATGACTTCATTTGTTTCAAGAGATATATCAATCAATTATGATTATTTTTCTATTGATTCTTTTTTGATGAAGATGTATGGATCCATGGGTCTGTGTCTATCCTGATCATGGATTAACGAAAATGAGCAAATACTCTATTTGTCTCTACCATTTTATGAGTATCTTCCTTTTTGGGTATGGCATCGCCACTCCCTTTGGCAGCATCCACTAATTTTACACTTAATTTAAAAGCCATATTTTGACCTCGGATGTTTTCAGTATGCCCCTAATAACCAACGAATGACAAGTGCTTTTCCTTGTGTGGATCCTATTTCAATGAGAACTAGATGAGTCAATCTACCTACATGTCTTGCTTTCACTGCTATATCAGGAGTTACTCCATGTATTGCTTGATGTAAAATAGATAGCGAATTTGTTTTTGTTTTTTGTTTAATCTTTTCATGGCTCAATAGATAATTTGATAAGCCAATGATTTTTTTTCTGTTTCACAATACTGTTAACCAACATGTTAACTAATCGATTACGATAAACTGGATCCAATTTTGTAATTTTTTCTTTTGTACCTCCACATGACATGAGCATGAAAGGGGTTCAAGAATCAGTTTTAACTTCTCTTTCTATAAGGGCTAAATCAATTATTTTGTTCAACTGGCCAAGGTGATTGTAACTATGACTTCACCAAGTTCAATCATTAGTTAACCCAAGGAAAAAATAAAAAAATAGGTTGACCGTTCATCAACCCAAGGGAAAAATACAGCTAAAAAATAGGGCTAGATTGTCCGTTAACTCACAAACTATTGTCTACTTATGACCGTTTCCAGCTATACTAATTTGGGACAACTTTTTTATACCCAAAATGTACTATAAGTACGTAGTCCCTTAACACAGTTATTAACTATTAGATGAATCTAGATATCTATATCCAATTGTTTAATACAGCCAATAAAGTGTGGCACTGGTTCATGAATACAACAGAATTGTTCAGTAATTTGCAAAGTTCACCGACAAAAGGTAGAAAATTTGCTTTTATTAGTGTCCCAACATTCCATCAAGAGACACTTACGCCATTGAGACAGACCAGCTTAAAAGAATGCACCATTGTCCCTTCAAAACGGAACTATGAAACACAGTAAACATAATTTAAACTTTAAAGAACTCCCACTCATTCAGTTCACAAGAAAAGTCAAGTGATATTGCAGAAAAGTAATTTATGTTTATTGAATCGATTTGATATACAGGACCTTATTGCTTTTGACAAACACACCTCCAGAACTCATTTTACTCTCGCACTATTGGAAAATGGCAAAATTGACATGAGAAAAAAATCTATTTGTCTGAACCCCCAATACAATTGCAACCAAAAGTTCAATTGGGAGATAAAAGTTTTTAGATTAAACAATTAATTCCACAGCAGGATGTGATCCCAAATGCAGCAAACCCATATAAGCAGCTCACTTTTAAGACAATGGCTCATCTAAATGACGTAATGGAAATTCTACACAAAGCAATTAATATAACAGTTTCCAACATATTTGATTAATGGTCCAAGTATGCAAGTTATCAAAAACTGATGTCGTGATCAATGTGGCGTACTTCTAAACAAAATGTATAGTACGTGCTAGCCAATAAAATTCAATACTTAACCGGATCAAGGATGTCCAGTTGAGAACCAAGCTTTTCCTCAGCAATCTTCTCAGCCTTCAACCTTAATTTGACTAGTTGCTTCTTCCTCTCATAAGCCACTTGTGCTCTCTCTTTTCTTTTCTTTTCCAACTCCTTTGAGAAAAAGAACAATAAAAAGCTTCAGCATAAAACCATCCTTTTTGGGCCACCATAAATCTACAATAAACACACCATTTTTACCAATAACCAAACTTCTTGAGCTAAGTTTGGTTAAAAAACATAAAAACAAAACAACTAAATAAAATAATAAAATGCTAAATGGAGTGAAATTTTAATTGAAACTTCATGTATCTCATCAGAATACAGATAATAATTTATGTTCTTTACTTGTCTTTATTGTAGTTATAGTGAATGACCTCATTCCTCCACAAAAAGTTCATTAGTTCATCACCTCCTACTTTACAAATAAAGAAAATCTATTTAAATAAAACAGAATCAATCCACTCAGAAAGTAGATATCAGATGTAACATATATTTAATCTCCAGAACACTTTAGGAACAATGACTTGATCTCTTAGCAAGTGCTTTTTATATAAGCATATTCCTGTTAGAAGTACAAATGGAACAATCAAAATAATTGGCTAATGGTTAACAAGTTAATATATTTATTGATTTTAAAACCACACAACAAATATATCCACTATATTAACTTATAAGTATGATATATTTTCATGTAGCAAAGCATGCAGTGAGTACAACAGAAAATTGACAATTAGGTTAGAAATTTTCTGTTGATAAACTAGATACAAAAGGGAAAATCAAAGAATTGCAAACTCTTTTATAGTTTCCCTTAATCCCTTAAGTAGAAACTGAACCACCATCCTCACTACTTAATTACTATTCATAACAATAAATCAGCATGCAATGTCATACTCATAGTGCAAACAGCACAACAACGATGAACCAGGGCCCTGTTTGGCACAGTGCACACTATATAGGGCAGGTTACACTTAATAGGATAGGATAAGCCATCCATCTTATAAATTTTTATATTATCTTGTGTTTGTTACGTCAGCATAAAACATGTTGTATTGTATAACATAATGCTATCATGTGTTCGTTTATGGACTGAATAATAATGCACATGATAAAAAAAAATAATTTTGAAAAAAATAGCCTTACATATATATAAATGTACTAAATTTAACTAATTTTTTTTAACCAATTTTGGACAGAACTACCGTACATAAATCAGAGTCCGATAACAAGAAAATTTCAAAAGTTACAATTGTCCTCCTCAAATTTTCATATCCCAATTCTTGGGGTATATATCCAGCCAAAATTACAAGCATCTTCGTCAATCCCATCCCAAGTTCCTTACACTAGACTCGGGCAACTATGAACACCTAATTTTGTCCAGGGGTTTATTAAAATTAACAATTTTCTCTCAAAAAGAAGATAATAACAAAAAAAAATTAAATTAAAGAGAAATTAAAAAATAGAAAAATTAAAAAAAAAGAGAAAAGAAAAAAAAAAGCCCCAAACTCAATTTCTTTGGCAGCCCAACCACCAGTTAGCCCAAGCCCAAACCGGACAGCCTAACCAAAACCATACCTGGCCCACTCCTCCAGCCCAAGTCCCATACCCGCCCGACCCATACCCACCTAACTCGGATCCACTTAAATCCATAAATCCCCAAAATTGTCTCCTCTCCCTAGTTCTCTCACCTCTACACCGCATCACTACTTCAATCACACACGCCATTCCCTTCCCCTCTTCATGCAATCCCTTTCTCCTACAATTAGCCCAGCGTCACTCAATCCCTGATCTTTCTCCCTCACGCCCCTTCTTCATTCTGTAACAACCCCAACAAATCACGCACGCCAGTTCTGATATCTCGGCACCCATTCTCTGAAATCCCTAATTTCATGCTCTCAGAGAGATGGTGAGGCATTGCTAATCTCCTATAAATGGAATGAATCTGAGAGCATTAGAGAGGGAGCCAACATAGAATTTTGGAAAGCAAACCGAGAGCGTCAGGGAGAGAGGGACAAAAGTAGAAACTGGAGAATTCTAAGGGGATTTTCAGGAAGAAGGAGTTAACGGGGAGAAACCAGCGCAGCTGAGCAGGAAACAAGACTCGGAGGAAGCCCATTGATTTTGAATTCTTCCTTGCGATAATATAAGACATAGTTTCATTTTTATTTTTTTATTAATTTTGAATACGAAATACTGCTAAGTCTTGTAACCCCAGTTAGTGATTTGATTCTGTGTTAAACAATGGTGTTTTAGGTTGATTTATTTATGGGATGTTTTGCTAATGGCCCATTGTCATGGTTTACTGACTCTGAATTAGTTACATGCCAATCTAATTTTGCATGATAATCTGCGTTAGTACATGCCATTACTTGATGATGTTGGGTTGATGCTCAATCAGTACGCGAGGATTTTGTTTATAATTGATGTCAAATTGAATTAATCTTCACAATGAGCCTAAATATTTTTTTAATGACCCTGCTTAGCCGTTAATATTGGGTAGCTTCTTTTAGTCGTTAATATTGGGTAGCTTCTTTTAGTTTGTATTCAAAGATGGGGAATCACAGGTTAAGTTAAGAAGTTATGTTTATGTTGTGAATGAATTTTATCTAATTCCAAGAGTGGTGAAGTGGTTGGTTAATCTCATTCACATATAACAGTTTTTTTTTTAGCTGCTAAATTTGAGTGCATTCACGTCTGAAGGTTGCAATCCGAATGTGATCTCCATTTTTTTTTGGGTTAATTTTGCAGAACAAGCTTATATGGATGTGTTGATTTCATGTTATGATATACCTAGGAATTCAAGCTCGCTAGTGTTACTGAGTTGGAGTGCTTCCCTATTTCCTCTGTTTTTTGTTTTTCCTTTTAATACAATCCGGTGCATTTTACCAAGGCACGTTTCATTCCATTCTTCAGTATGGGGGAAGGTGACCTTAGTTTCAATTGGTTTTGAGGGATTCAATAGTCCCATTTGGGGTTATAGTTTCAGTTTGGGAATTAATTTGATTTTGAAAGGTATACTTCTGAAACTTTGGGTTTTGAAAATCACCTCATACTTAGTTTAAGGTTCATTATGAAATTGAAAATTTTATGAAAATTTGAAAGTTAAGAGGAATCTCTAAGAGCTCAATTTAGGAGGTTTCCAAAGGCCCAATATTTCTAAAACTAGCTCTGAGGGCCTAGTCAAATGTTTACAAGAATTAAATAAAATTCAGTGTTCTTATAAATAAATGAGATTTTGACCCAAGTACCCTAGTAATATCATTCTAACTCCAGCATTTTCAAAAAGGTACTCATGTCCTAATATTTTCAAAAATTCCATTTTGGCCCCTGATTTTGAAGAATTACATTTTAGTACCTAATTTTCTAAAAACTACATTTTCACCCCTTTATATAAATTGCGTTTTGACCTCTTTGTTTTATAAACTACATTTTGGTCTCACTATTTACATAAATTATATTCTTAACCCCTTTATTTGGCATAAATTATATTTTAACCCCTTTATTTGGCATAAATTTCATTTTGGCCCCATTATTTTTAATAATTTTGTTTTAACCCCAATATTTCTAAAAATTCTATTTTGACTCAAATACTTTTGGTAATTTCATTCTCACCACTATACTTTTGAAAATTTTCAGTTTTGTCACAAAATTTGGGTAAATTAAAATTTGGCTAAGAATGATAAATTTCTTCTCACTTTCAAAGGACTTTTAGTAGGAGTTTACCTTCTCCAAAGCCCTAATCTTCATGGCATTTAGTGGAGTTACATACTCCTTGATGACATAAATCTCATGGACTTTCAGTGGGAGTTCACCTTCTCCAAGGTCCCGTTTCTTTCTTTTTCTAGACTTTTTGTGGAATCTTATAATTTTCCTAAAGTCTCAATTTTCTTGGGCATTCAGTGGAGGTATGTTCTTCCCAATGTTCTATCCTTAATTCATTTCTCAGGCTTTAAGTGGAGTTTATATTCTCTTAAATGTCCTAACATTCTCAGGACTGAGATCATACATCTTGGCCAATTAACTTATTCAAATATTCCGAACTACGTTGGCCTTGATCCCTTTTGGGGTATGTAGGCACTTACTTGGTAAGACAGGTCTGGTTATTTATTTTTTCATCTTTGTCCAATATTATTTTATTAATAAAAATAGGGTAATTTAAATAAATTAAAATTTTTAAGCACATACAATTTAGGGTAACCATCCTTAGTGATGGACGTTGTGGGGTGCCTAATACCTTCCCCACACATAATTAGACTCCCGAACCCTTCCTCTGGTTCTGAGGGCCAGTTTTCCTTTCTTCTTTTAAGGATCCCAATTATCCTTCTAATTAATTGGTGGCGACTCCTATTTTCTCTGCGTTTTCCCTTACGCGCCCCAAAGTCATAAAATGATGGTTTTTCACCGGCCGTCACGTTGTGACAACAACCCTTCATTTTTATCCAACATAAGGCAACTAGCTATCAAAGGCAGTGTCATAGCTTCTAGCTAAAGATGCCAATGGCAGCACATTCATTACTAAAACTAAAACAAATTGCAACAGGACTGATACATTATGACCTTTGCTCCCTGCAAATGTTACTCTCAGAGAATGTAAAATAAAATTAAAAACCAGGGGATAAAAGAGGTACCATGGCTTCAACAATGGCCAAAAGTGGTAAGTGGATAACCAAAAATTACAGACCCAGGGACTAAAGCCCATTCTTATACTAATTGTTTGGGACAATATTCAAGAGTAAAACAAAACATAAAAGCCCACCAAATATTTAGACCAAATAAATTCCTTGGGGGAGCTTGAAAGAGTTGGGTTTCGCCAAAAATTATAACACAGGCAATTACCTATCATTTTTGGGACTGAAGGACTACGAACCTCACTTGTAAATGAGAGCAAAGGCAAGATGGAGAGCAATGGAGAGAGTAGAATGCTAGAGAGGGGTATCAAGGCTTGAGGGAAAGATAGGTTACTTATGTATTTTTTTTTTTATCTGCTCCGTATACAGTCCATGTCTATCCAGGCTTATCCTTTACTCCTTGCTATATAGATTTATGTGTTGATCATTGTATAAATTGATGGGAATTGATAGTGTATTGCAATCCAGTGAGGTAACCAAAGATAGATGTCGGATAGTATAAGCTTATACCATCCAGTCCTCCATTATATGGTGCAACAAACCAACCCCAAGATTTATTGCAGAATCACGCATTAAAAACTCAAATTCAATTCAATCCCCACCACCCCACCCCCTTAAAAATAATAAAAAAGCCTACAAGACATCATAATACTCATTAGAATCTCAACCTCTAAACAATGCCAAAAATCATAAGTAATGATTGTCGAAATAAAGAAAAAAATAGTAACTGAAATTTGAAAGTCAGAACATAATCTGTTTGTAAAGTTATCAATATACACAATTTTGAATTAAGCATACTTCATATTGAATTTCAAATATAACTTTTAACACAAGTTGTGTATATGCATCTCACATATGGTCAATAGTCACTACCAGTTCTTTTTGGAATTAGATGAGATCACATAAGTGGTGTACAGACTCCTTGTAGGTAATGTACATTTCAAATCAGTGCACTCTACTTTAGAGCAAGAAAATTTCCAATCAAGAAGCAAGGGCGAAAAAACTTACCCTAATGGTATCATAATAGTTCCATCCAACTTCTGATGACAATCTACCAAGCAAATAGTACTTGTGTCTTTTCTAAAGTCTCAACACCCTGATTTCATTGATTTAGTTCCAATTCATAAGATAAACTCAATTGAACATAAATGAAATATAAAATCGTAAAAGATGAAATATAACATACTGCAATTGCAAAAGGTTCAGACTGGCAGAACTTACTTCAAAGCATCAGGGACAACCATCTTCTTCATCTTATCATATGGAGGAGGCATGCCCTCAAATACCTTCAATCGACCAAGTGCAGCTGCCCCATGCTGTCTTATGTGGTATCATTCTATAAATACAGGAATATATGACCACAAAATAAGTAAAAAAATATAGACACATACATATACTGTGTTTTCTAAGAGAAACAAACATCAAAATCTCTTGTTCAGGCCATTAATTTCTATAGGATATCAAACAGCCAAGACACTCAGAACATCCAGTTAACCTACTTGAGCTGTGAATCATCCTAGAAGTAACTTGTAACACTAAGTGTTCACAGCAAGTACATAATAAAAAAAATGCATTTCTAACAAACATTGTTCAAAGAAAAGTGTAGTTTCCATCAATTGTAAGTTAAATCACATTCAAATTAAAAGGCCTCAGTTTCCATCACTATTCTATTAAATGGTTGAGTCAAATAAATAAAAAGAAAGGGAAAATACTTTATAACTTTTTTGCTAATTATTATTAATAACAAGTACTGACACAAGCCATTTATGTAGCTGGATTACTTAGTGATACCAAGTTATAAAACAATTAGGTGTAATAGTAAATCAATGAAAAGCGAACTCCCTTATAGGGTGATTAAAATATCCATATAAAAGTTTTTTTTTAAAAAAACAAAAACAAAAGCAAAAGCATGACAGTAAAGTTCATATGTGCCATAGTTGATATCCCCCCTAGAAAATTAGTACCCACTAGGGCCACCATCTTATCCAGAATATGAGCATCTATAAATTAGAAGACAATATTAGAATATGAACACCAAATGTCACAATTTAATCAAGAATAAAAATAAATCATGAAATCTAAATAGGCAAAAAACCTTGTCTTAATCTATGAAACTCTATGTCTATGAAGGTTAGCTAAACATCTCATTATGAAAAAGAAAAAAGAAAATACCCAAAGCCAAGACTCAAATGAGCTATCTTATTGGCAGCAAAATAATCCTACAGTAATTTGAATACAGCACATGTCAAATAAACAAAATACCCATAGTTAACTTATTTGATTTCATAGAAATAAGATTATAACCCTTGAACGAGTAAAAACCTGCCTCATTCTCTACTCTCCAGTCAAACCCTCAAATAAGTAACATAGATTCTATAACCAACTAACCCTAAATGGGTATTAATCATTATCGACAAGAAATGCCTCTTTAGTCAACAGTTAAAACAAGAAATTAGATAAAAACGAATGCAAACAGAGGAAAGAAGGCTGAAAATTAGTATTAGAAATGTACAAAATTGGATTAAGAGAGAGTGTGTTCTTGTTGATTGGCGTCTAAAATTCATCTCAAATTACAATGCTGGGTAACTTACTCACCCACGAACAGTGCACCAGAAAATTTTTAGCAGGGGCATGGAAGTGGATGGGGCCATGGGAAGGCTTGGTGTTCTTGCGCTTGCGGCAGAACCTCATGTACTTCATCTTTTGACGGACCAAGCCACCAGAGATGCATATCTCCTCGCACCTCACCACACAACTACCTTCTGGCCATTGAGCAGGTCCTTGGCCACGATCGAAGCGAGCCAAACCAACATGTGATGGCGTGAATCCACCACCACCTTCTTTGTACATACACCAGAACCTAATGCCATTTCACCCACACATAAGCTTAACCTAAGCTCTTGCTCTCTCTCTCTTTCTGTGGTCATTGATGTCTCTCTCCCCCAGCTATGTAAATTGGAGGCAACAGATAAAAAGAGGAATGGTAGATGGGGCTAGCTAGGGTTTTATGCTGGTTGAGCCATAATTAGAGCAACCTACGGAGGTACACAGATAATAGACATGATATAAGAAAAATTTTGAAATATACAAGTATATATATATATATATATATTAAAAAATATATAAAAATAATTGTGTCCAAACCTTATTTGTGTGTCCAAACTAAAAATAATTTCTTTTGGACATACTCTAAGTGTATCAAACGTGTTATGACTATGTTTATGTTTATGTATGTGGTGTTTCGAATATGGGAACACAACCACAAAATACCATGTATGTGTTTCAAGCAACAAAACCCAAGTAACTTATCAAACACTACCATGGCCCAAGTTTGATCAATTTTGTTTTTATTTGATCAGCCGAGAAAGCTAAAGAACGATTATAGGGGTATTTATGGTACATTAAAAAATAGTGAACAAAATAATATTTTAAGGATGTATTTGGATGACGTAATTTAAAATTTCATAAAATTTGACATGTTTGAGTATTGAATTGATAGTAATTCAATTTTTTATATTTATAAAATATTGTTTAAATAACTAACTTTTACAAAAAAAATTTGTACTTCTTTTGAATGTAAAAGGATAGTATTTGATGGGCTGTAAACGTTTACATGTCCCTTATTTTGTTATGCCTTGATGTCATTAGTTTGTTATTTGGGGTGTCATTACTATGACATTGTAGAATTATCTCATCCTCCCCATGCTCTCTGTAAGGTTGTGATGGAATACCAATACACAAATGGATTATCTGACCCTCTTTTCTCTTTCTCTAATTTACTGAAACTTTTCATGGTATCATAGCCCTAAATCATTGAATGAGCAGGTCATTCCTCATTGCTAATGAAGCCTCTTCACATGCTACACCTAAATTCATACATGTGATCTTTGCTAGTCCAATATCTATCAAACTTGATCATAATTTCCTTTTATCGAAAATAAGTAATAGCTATCATAGAGGACACAAGTTGAAGTTAATTAATGGCATTCATATTGTACCTCCCAACTTTGCTTGTGCAAAAGATGAAGAATGCAACAAATTGAGCTAGGAATACCTCAACTTGGAGAAACAAGATCAATTGCTTGTTTCATGGCTCCTTTCCTTTAGAGAGTCTACTGACTCGAATGGTTGGTTGAGCTAGAAGTTGAGACTATATAAGGAAACTCTTTCCTTGATGTGCTTCAGTATTTAGGGCATAAAAGTCTCTCTATAAATCCAATTGATACGATTCATGATGCTTTGGACAACTGTGAGAATGGGCTACAATTCATCAGTTGGCTACATTTCCCAAATCAACTATTTTGAAGGAGAAAATTGCATGGAAAGAAAGGGATACGAGAAAGATTATTTGACTCAAATCATGATTGCCACCTATTCATATCTTGCATCTAGATTGAGCAATTGTCTAGGCACATTGTAGTCTACAATTAAGAAGATTCTTATTTTCAATTTCCTACTTGAACTCAAGGGTTTATAATTTTTTCAAGTGATGGTCAGTATTAAAACTTCTCGCAGCCTGCAACATCACAATCAAACTATAGCCCTTATACTCACTTAACATTCATGACAATGAATAAACCAAAATCCTTTCTTAGTCAAGGTTGGTACCCATACTCTAGAACTACCCATCATGTGACACCTAAGTCATCCAATTTGGAGACAAAACTGGCTTATAATGGTAAAGGAAAAGTAGTAATGGGTAATGGGTAAAACATACATACATTGGACATTGTTCTTTTCTCAATTTCCTTCAAAAACCCTATCACTTCAAAATCCCTTATATGTTCCTGGCATCACTAAAAATTTATTGTGTTTCTCAATTTGCAAAAGACAATAATGTGTTCTTTGAGTTTAATTCTAACTGTTTCTTTGTTAAATCATAGGATTTTAAAGTTATGCTTCTTCAAGGAAAGATTAAATATGGGTTTAATCATCTTCAGTAGAGTCCTTCAGCTTTCACTGCTTCATTGTCCAATTCAAAGTCTACATAAACTTTTGTTCCTTTAAATAGTGTCTTTTTTCATTTCAATTATGGCATTTCAGACTTGGTCATCACTCATCAAACATTGTAAACCAAGTTCCACATAGATGTAATATCACTTATAGTAATAAAGGCCATCTAAACTTTTCACTTCATGTTGTTTTGGAAAGATTTACAACCTTCCTTATCCCAATTATGTTTATCCCAATTATGTAACTAGTTATACTCAGCTCATTCACTCAGACTTATGGGGTCCCTCACCTATCCCGTTATTAGAAGGCTTTAGTTTTATATTCACTTCATTGATGCATATATTAAATACACTTTGACATACTTTCTTTGAAATTAGTCAAAGGCCTTTCCTTCATTTGTTAGTTTTAAAAACTTGGTTGAAAATCAATTTGGTCTTAAGATTAAAGCTTTCCAACTAGATTGGGGAGGTAAATTCATATCCTTTACTCCTTTCCTTCAAACCCATGGATTCTTCATAGAGTTTCATGTCTTTACTCTCACTAACAAAATGGTGTTGTTGAGAGAAATAGTGAAAGTAAACATAGACACATGGTGGAAACAAGCCTAACCCTCTTTGCTCAAGCTCACCTTTCCACCAAACTTTGGGATGAATCCTTTCAAACTGCAGTTTACCGAATAAATAAATTACCTACACCTATTCTATCAAATAAATGTTAGGAATATGATGCCCTGGGAAGCAAGTTTTTCCTAAATCATGTAATAGTTGACATGTTGCGAATACATTTTATAATTAAATAAAGAATTTATTTATGTAAGCTTTGTATTCTGGCTATTAAGGTACCAAGGTTCTAAATGAACCAAAATACATTTGCATAATGCATGGAAGATATGTTTCTTTGGATGAATCAAAAAGATTATTTATAGTCACTGAATAGAGCTGGTAACTCTATTCAATGAAGAGTGTAGTATTCAGATTACCTCAATTGAATGAGTGAGATTTTCCTCTAAGGGAATGGTAAATCTCAAACCATTGAACGAGTTGGCTTCAGATATTGACACTATTATATGAAAAGGAATCAAGCGAGAAATCAATCTCAATTTAATACCATTACTATGAACTTGAATTCACACATATGCCCTCACTTATGGCAGAATCAAAATCTTGATGGAACGTGGACTCATGTTCATGTCCACTGTGGTTTTTCATATACTAAGGGTAAGGCCATCGTATCACGTTGGTCAAGACTCTATATGTTGGGATTATAGTTGAAATGAACATTAGTGAACAAGTATCCAAGAAATAGAGTTCATAGTACAAACATCACTTTTAGTGATTTCAGGAAGATATGTGACAAACCTAGCCAAGTGAATATTTATCATTTCCTGATATCTTATTAGATATGTTCTAAAAGTATCTAGTCACTTATTAGATGAAATATGATACTAGGGGAAAAATTTATATGAAGGGTAAAATAGTAATTTTACCTTGTGTTAATGGATGGCTATAAGGGGGTTCATAAACACACGGTTTGTAATTGGACAACTAATACTAGATATTGGCTTCTCATAATTTGAGGTTTTTCAAGAGTGCAATATTGAATCTATGGTGGAATGATTTCATGGTTAATGAACTAAGGTTGTCTTAATGAGATTAAGATAATCCTAACTTCATTGAACATTGAAATTCCTATGTCCAAATAGATTCCCCATCTAACTTTGTAGAATTCAATCCATTTAAGTTAGAAGAACATTTTTGATAAGTTTATATGATCGCTTTTAGTGTTTTAGGACTTGTCTTAATTAAGACAAAAGTTGTCTTAATTTAGACAAAACTTATCTTAAGACAAGAGTTGTCTTAAGTAATCGAAAGGTGTATTAAAAGAGATAAGAGTTGTCTCATCATTTTTGGACATTATTTTTGTATATCTCATTTTTGGACATCATTTTGTAGGTTTCATATTTGGATAACATTTTCGTGTGTCCTATAAGAGACAAAAGTTGTCTCATTTTTGGACAACTTTTCTTTAGGACAAAAGTTGTCCTAAGTGTGATTGACATGTCTTGGTGTAAGAATTACTTGTCTTAATTAATATAAAGGTTGCCTTAAAAAGACAAGAAGGATTCTTACATTACTTGTCTTGATTAAGACAAGAGTTGTCTTAATTAGACAAGGGAATTTTAACACAAGGAATGTCTTAATTAAGACAATTGTTGTCTAATTAAGAGAACCATTATCTTGATTGAAATTTTGAAACAAGCCAACCTCCTTGAGTCTCATAGAGATCACATCCAACCTCTCTTGGAACTCAAATGAGATTTGATCATCTTGAATTATTCTAAGAAGAAAAAGTAAAAGTGTTAAAGGATTAAAATTGTGACGAATCATGATTCTTAATGTGTCCTACCTACACTAAAAGACTACATGGTCAAGGAGTTTAATAAAGTTTAAATTCTATTATTAGAATTTTATTTCAAGCACACTAATTATTGGCCAATGGGAAAGCTCCAAATTATGTTATTAATTGTAAAATAAAATAATGAAATATCAAATAGATAATAGATGTTATTATTACATGAAATTTTATCTAATAAAATGATGAAGGTGGCCTCAACTTAGAAGGCCTCTAGGGTTGATAGTTTTTTACTTCAACCAAAAAACTTTGGGATAGGTTAATATAAATTTAACCTAACCCTTAGCCATCCAACACAACTAAGTATACAACTAGAGGAGGCATGAGGCGTAGAGAGAAAATCCAAAGGGAGCGGGCGAGAGGCTTTGAGGAAAACTTAAGAGTTTGACGCCATATTCATGAGTGTGAGAGAGATTTCCATTCGGCCATCAAATTTATATACACTAGAGAGCCATCTTATATTCTATTATTGTTCTTCTCACCTTTTATCACCAAAGGGTCTTTGGATTGAAAGAATTCACAAAGAATGTTGATCAATATGGTTAGTAGAGAAGCTTTGACAATTCCTTATGACTTCAAAGGTATAATTCTATCCTTACTTAATTTATGCAATTCATGTATGTTTTACGTGATTATCAATCCGTAGCATTATCTTACATGTTGTGATTTATTTATTTTCTTAAATTCATGCTTGTACTGATATTAGATTAAGCTTAAAAGCTAGATCTAACAATTGGTATCAGAGCTTGTTTGCATGATTTTCATGTGATTGTTGCATGATTGTCACATAGCATTTTTATTACCGTGATTGATTGAATAAAAGCACCTATGGTGTATGTTAATATTTAATTTTATTTTTTGCTATATTAATGTCAAAGAGGAATTTGCTTGTGCTACTTTTTGGGATGTAAGAAGAAGACATCTATCTGAAGCTTGAAGATACCCTTTGGGCTTATAGAACCGCTTTCATGACATCTATTAGGATGTCCCCCTACCAGATAATCTTTGGTAAAGCATGCCAACTTCCGGTGGAGATTGAACACAAAACATATTGGGCGGTAAAGAAGTGTAATTTTGACTTGAACTAAGTCGGATCCCAAAGAAAGTTCCAACTCGAAGAACTTGAAGAGCTTCGATTGGAAGCTTATGAGAACTCCCAGATCTATAATGAAAATACCAAGTTTCTTCATGATAAGATGTTGACAAGGAAGGAGTTCTCCATTGGTCAAAAAGTGCTCCTCTACAACTCCTGCCTGAAGCTCATGCCCGGCAAGTTCCGTTCTACGTGGCTTGGTCCATTTTTCATCACTAAGGTCTTTCCTTATGGTGCAGTGGAGATTGTAAGTAAGGCAACTGACCAAGTTTTCAAAGTCAATAGACACCTCTTCAAACAATTCTATGAGGGAGCCCAAGAGGATAAAGTGGAGGAGATATACTTACAGGAAGCCAGTTACCTCACTTGATAAGGATGTTTCTTCTCTTTCTCATTTATTTTACTTGTTCTACATTGCTTACTGATAATTGGGGAATGTTGTTATACATTTACTTGATAAGTCAATGGGCTTTGCATTGAGGACAATGGAGAAATTAAGTGTGGGGGAGAAATTTACATTATGTATTCTGCTTTTTGTTTTATTTCTATCATTCTGTTTTATTTCTGTCATCTGTGTTTAATTCCATTTCTGTTTTAATTTTCTATCTTCACTTTCTGGTTTTGTTTTACTGTGACTGTTCTGATAGTACTTTTTTTGTTTATGCTTTTTCTACTGTTGCTGTTTTGTTTCTGTCCTTTTTTTTTTCTATTTTCTATTTTTTTCAATTTTTTTAATTGCCTTCCAATGATATTTTGGGTTTTAAGACATTTGTAAGTTTGAAAGCAATTGAAATTCAAGGTTCATAGCATGATTGAATAAATTGTCTTTCTTCTTGAATTTCACATACTTGGTTTTAGATGTTGGATTGGTGATTGAGTTTGATAGATGCATGCCTTGTGAGATTTTGAGCCTTTTGATGGATGGATTTAGCAATTGTTCCATTTTCCTCTTTCACATGTGATTTTCACTCATGGCAATTGATCACTCTAGAACTTTCTTTGATTCTTTTTTAGGCTACATTTTCACTTGCATGCATAAACATGATTGAGGCATTCTTTCTTGAATTAGCCATTTTGACCAAATAACCAACCTTGTGTCATTTTCCTTTGATTAATCCCCTTGAGCCTATTACCTATCATTTGTCTTAACTCATTATATCATTTCCTTCCCTTACCTTGGCAACATTACAACCGTAAATAAAGTCCTTTTAATTTGTGTGTGCATGTGTTTAAGTAGTAGAGAAGTAAAAGATAAGCAAGCTTATAGTAGTGCATTTTGTCTCATGGGTTTAATTAAGTGAAACACCTACCTTTCAAACACTTGAGGGATTGAGAGTGTATCTTGTGAGGATCTATCATTCTTGACTTATGCTTTTCAATTGAAGCTACCTTGTTTGTTGATTTGAGATGTGAAGAAATATTACCTCATGAATGCTTTCACCTCTTGAATCCTTGGTTGCGCTTCTACTTATGGATTTTTGCATTCTTGAATATCATTGGAAAGTAAGTCTTTTAGAGTCTTTACCTTTTGGGTGTGTTTGTTTTTCCTTGTTTCCTAGTGCTGAAGTTTTACTTTGCCCGAGATGTGCAAAAGCTAAGTATGGGGGAATTTGATAAATAGAATTTTTAAACCTCTTATGTGCTTAATTGATTAGGCTTGACCACATTTTATAAGATTGGGTTCCAATTGGCTTAATTGTATTTTTCAGCATTATTGGGAATTTTACACTGCTTCTATATTTCGGGCATAACTTGGGTTCTAGACATATGATAACCATGAATTTTACCTTGTACGAAAGCTTAGAGAAATCCCTACAACTTTGATACAGAGCATCAAGGCTGAATTGGATGTCTAGCAAGCCATATTAAAACCTTGAAGTCAGAATAGAGATGTTGTCATTAGAACCTGGAAAGTATGCAGAGATTGGACCATAAATTGGGCTGTATGTGTCATATGGGGTTGAAACCGGTGCCATTGGATAGCTGAGACATAAAAATTCAATTCACATGAAGAGAACTTATCCAAACAGTGAATTTTTGATGGAGCGCCCCTTGAAGTCAGCTAATGAGTCCAGAGAGCTGTTAAGAGTAAATTGGGCCAAACTCTCTAATCCTGAGCCCGATTAAGGCAAATTAGGTGTCCAATTAAAGCTAAGAGAAAGTGGGTAATTTTAGCCTAGGGGCAGACTTTGATTATATATTTTAAAGACACTTATAAGGCGGAACAGCAACAAAACGTAGGGGGGAGATTAGTTATGTTTCATTCTTTCTTATGCTTAGTTAGTTTTTTCTCTATGTTTCCTTTGTCTGAAATTTTTCCCTCTTGTTCATGGAGGGCTAAACTTTTAATCAATCCTAGTAGGGATTGACATCTTGATGCTTAATCTTGAGATTGAGTTTTAATCATTTTTGCATTCAAGAATTAATTGAATTTCTTTGCTTCCTCTTTGTCTAATTCTGATTAAGTTGCTTAATTTAATTGGAATGGTTGTATGATAACTGTGTATTTATCATATGCTAAAGGAGGATTATAGAGATTGAGTGAGATATCAAAGGTGTTTGCTAGATTGTTTAGCTTGGTTGAATTCTGGTTTTTAAGATTAATCAAGGTTAGATGGATGCTTAATTTGTCTAACTTTCATTGGTTGAATTTTGGATGCTTAATTTGTCTAACTTTCATTGATCAAAATCTAGATGCTTATCCAGTTGAGATTCCACGGATCATTTTGAGGTTTCTTAATATGATCTAAGGCCAAGAATTTAGTTAATAATTGAATAAATCTATAGTGATCAAGGATATATTAAAAATCAATTTATTGTTTAATTTGCTTCAGTTAATTAGTTTTACAAAAACCTTGCCCCCTATTTTTGAACCTCTTGATTTGATTGCATAATTATAGTGATCCAAGGGCTCGACTTGGTGTTACCTTATACTGCAAGTAATGTTGGTGAATCAGTAAAAATTTACATAATTTGATAGCATTGGCAGCTTTCAGAAGATTGTAAACTCTCTTGAAAATTAGCCGCTAGCACCGTTGCTTTAAGGAGTCACTGCTGCGGCTCTGGCCTCTTGGGTCCTTAGGAGTTGCGGCCCCAGCTTGCTAGCACCGCTGCTCTAGTGTGTCGTTTTGGTGCTGCCACTTCAATTGAAGGACACTGTAGCTCCATGTTCTTTGGCACTTTAGAGCATCCAAAGATCCTCTTTTAGAGTTGAGCCCTTCATGAAAATTGTAGATATATTTCTCAAATTTCTAACACACTTAAGTTTGATAAATTTGGAATTTTATAACTCTAGATACAAGTTGAATATCGATAAAAGGTATGAGCTAAATATGTGCTCCTTGACAACTGCTACTTCTATTTTTGCAATATTTGGACTTCAAAACGGCTGAATTGCATTTCGGAATCTTCATGAAAGTTATAGGTATTTGTCTTAGTTTCCAAAAACCCAAAGAATATAGAAAAATGAAATGTGTAGCTCCATTTATTACTCCCAACCTAGACAGTGTTTAAGGTTACTTAACCAGCTCAACATAAATTTCATCTTTAAGCCTAAACCAAATTATGCTTCTTCAAATTAGCATTATTTCAACCTAAAATCAAAACTAAACACTTGCAATATATCAAGAATTCTTAAGGATTAAATATATGTAAAATCCACCTGAAATTCTAGAAAAAATGGCTAAAGACATACAAAATAAAATAAAGCAATTAAGACAAGCAAATTTGTGGAATAAATTCTCTCATCAAGGACCGAAAAGCAATCTAGCATTGATAACTCCACCATGGAAGTGAAATATGTTGTAGCTTGTGAAACTATAAAGGAAGCTATTTGGTTGCACAAGTTCCTTAAGGACCTTGAGGTGGTTCTAGAAAAGGATAAGGCTATAACTCTCTATTGTAATAATAGTAGAGTTGTGGCAAACTCAAAAGAAACATGGAATCATAGGGAATCCAAATACATTGATAGAAAGTATCATCTCATATGGGAGATAGTATAGTATGGGGAAGTAGTCGTCACTAAGATTATGACTGAAAGGAATTTGGCTGATCCATTCATAAAGACTCTTTCACTGAAGAGCTTCGAGGGTCACTTAAAAGGATTAAGGATTAGGGATATGTCATACTTGTTTTAGGCCAAGTGAAAGATTGTTGGGAATAGGTTGCCCTGGGAAACAAGTTGTTATTCCTCAATTTAATGTAAATACATTTAAATATTAATAAATAAGGAATTCATTTATGTATTCTTTACTTTTTAGCTATTAAGGTTCCTAAATTATAATAAACCAAGATTCATTTGCATAAGAGTCATGCAAAAGGAGATATGTATCTTTAGATGAATCTAAAACAATATTCACACACATTGAATAAAGCTAGTCATTTTATTCAATTAAGATTGTAGTGTTTGGATTACTTCGATAGAAAGAGTGAGATTCTTTTCTAAGGGAATGATGAATCTCAAATCATTAAAGTAGTAGACTTTGGGTAAGGACATTATTAAATGAATTAGAATCAAGTGATATATCCAGTTTAAGTTAATATTGTTGCTTTGAACTTGAACTCACACACATTACATTCACTAGTGGTAGAACCAAAATGCTGATGGATTATGAACTTGTGTTCATGACCATTATGATCTTTGATGTACTATGATCATGATCATTGTGTGACATTGGTCAAGACTCTGTATGTTGGGATGATGGTAGAAGTGAATATTTGGGAATATAAATATAGGAAATGGAGTTCGTAGTATTAAATCACTTCTAGTGATTTTAGGAAGACAAGTGACATATTTGGGCCTAGTGAAATGATGAATTAGCTACTCATCATTTCAAGATGATTTTAGAAAATTTCTAAAAGATTATCTGGTCACTTATCAGATGAAATCTTAGACTAGGGGACAAAATTGGCATAAGGGGTGAAATGGTAATTTTACCTTATGTCAATGGATGGCTACGAGAGTTCACAAACACTAGGTTTACAAATTAGACAAATCAGTGTTCAACATTGACTTCTCATCATTTTAGAAATTATATAGAGTGCAATCATGAGTCTTTGGTGAATGATTATTAAAATAGGATTACTTTAATGCGATTAAAATAATCCTAAATTTATTTGAGCTTGAAATTCCTTTGTCCAAACTGATTCCCTAGCTGGCTTTGGAGAATTCAATCCACATTAAGTTTGAATGGAATTAAGATAAAGTTAATTGATAGCATTTCAGCTAATGTCTTTATTAAGACAAGAGTTTTAATTTAGAGAAAGTTATTTTAGGAGAAATGTTGTCCTAATCATGCTTCAAAATGTGGAAACATTTTTGTCACTAAAGAGACAAAAACAATCCTCACATTAGTTGTCTAATTTAAACAAGTGTTGTTTTAGTTAGACAATAGAATTTTAAGACAAATGTTTGTTTGAATTAAGACAAGTGTTGTCTTAATTAGGACAACTTTTATCTTAGAAATTAATTTTGTTTTAACCACTTTAAATTAATATTTAAATTGTTTAAATATTTAATTTGACGAAGTTGATTAAAATAAAATGAAATCCCATTTAATTAAGAATTTCAGCTATCTCATTTTATTAGGATAAAATTAGTTTAATGAATTATTTATCCTAATATTGTTGCAAAGTTTGAATTGTTTAAATTTGTAAGACAACTTCCTTCCCATGTGATGGAGAGGTGCGTGCCTAAATGGAGGGGAATTGGTTCCCTCCTAATTATCCTAATTATCATAGTGAATAAAGGATTAGAAATTAAAAGTGTTTAATTTCATAGGTAACCTACATTCACTAGTAGACTAACTAAGTCAAAGGGATTTAGTTAAATAAAATTATTTATTTGAATTTTATATTTAAGCATGACTAATTAGAGAATCCCACATGCTTTATTTAAGTGTTAAATAAAATATGACTTTATCCATTGAATAATACTATTATTTATTTATACATTAATTAGATAACTTGATTATTTTTTCTCCCTTGTAGGCGTGTAGAATCCCTAAGCTTTTGGGAATGATATTTTTGAATTCAAAGGAATGACCTTAGGTTAGGTACTATAAATATAACCTAACCCCTCTCTCCTTGCAGCCGAAAATATTAGAAAGAAAACACCTTGAGAGTGCCTCAAGTTTTTGAGAGAAAAACACTAAGAGCAAAAGTGAGTTTTAATTGAGTGCCTTCATAGAATTCTACACTCCATACTTGACGGGAAAAGGAAGGCTTTCTAATTTAATTTGAAAGGTATCAATTATTTTCTTTAATATTTTGTTTTATTCCAATCACTAAGCCTATTCACCATAGGTTTTGTGGATTGGTACTTTCCAAACAATAAGCGGTCAGTGTACTTGTTAGGTATTGTCTAGATTACTTTCATAGAAAGAATGAGATTCTTTTCTAGGGGAATGATAACTCTCAAATCATTGAAGTGGTAGACTTCAGGTAATGACACTATTAAATGAATTGGAAGCAACTGAGATATCAAGTTCAAGTTGATGTCATTACTTTGAACTTGAACTTGAACTCACACACATTGCATCCGCTAGTGATAGAACCAAAATCTTAATAGATTATGGACTCATGTTCATGACCATTATGATCTTTGATATACTATAGGTACGACCATTGTGTGGCATTGGTCAAGACTCTGTATGTTGAGATCATATTGGGAGTGAACATCTGAAAACATAAATCCATGAAATAGGATTTGTAACATTACATCACTTCTGGTGATTTCAAGAAGACAAGTGACATATCTAGGAAAATATTATCTGGTCACGTATCGGATAAAACTTGAGACAAAATAATTCTTACATTATTTGTCCAAATGTTGGTACTTCCCAAAGAATACGCAATTAGTGTGCTTGGTTGAGAAGTATATTACAAGGTTAAAGTGACTACAAGAGGTATGTAAAATTCTTATCTATTTTACTTCTCTCACTAACCATTAGTTATTTGCCTATGTATTTTTTTTTCACCTATTTGAAAGCTAGAATGTTTTAGAAATAATTTTAAAATCCATGGTTGTACAGTAAACACTTAGGATAAATAACTAGATCCAACAATATAGTACAAGATTAAAGTGACTACAAGAGGTATGTAAAGTTCTTATCTATTTTACTTTTCTTTCTAGCCATGAGTTATTTGCCTATGTGTTTTGTTTTCGCCTGTTTGCAAGCTTAAATGTTTTAAAAATTTTAAAACCCATGCTTGTACTGTAAACCTTTAAGATAAACAGCTAGATCCAACACCTTAGTCTTGAGTGGAGGAGATGAAATGGCATGCAATGTAGCATCCATGTCTTGCAATTGATAGGGTTGCTAGGGAAATTATCATGTTTCTCTCTTTTGGGAAGAATGGGAATATTTCATGTTTCCCTCATTTGGCATGAATGGAAGCGCTTATCTTATAAAGCAATTATGCGACCATCGTTGTGGTTATTTCGTTGGTTTTTTCTTTAATTATTTCCTTTACTGTATTTTTTTATTTCTTTTTTTTCTTTTTATTTCAAAGCATTGGTCTTGTTTGCTTCGACAACTTCATTTGCAACTATAGGGAAAGATCCCCCATATACTTGTGCCTTTTCTTGAAGAGTTTGAATCTTGTTGTCTTGCTAGCTGATTGAGAGCATTGATTAGTTTTGCTGCAATCTTCATAGCTTGTTATAGACTCAGTTTGCAGACAAGGACTTTGAGTTGACATTCATATTTTTGAATTCAAATTTCTGGGTGTATGATGAGTTCTCTTTTGTAGGTTTCATACTTGAAGTCTCTCTTGTTTTGATCATTATAATATGTATTTACAAACATTACATCTTGAAATGAAATCCGAGATGGAACATTAACCAATAAAATAATGTAAACATTTGCATTTGTACAAAAAGTCTTTAGAAGATAGGCAGTGGCCTTCAAGAATGAATCAACTTGTTCAGGCAAAAGGGCAGTGGCTTCCTGCAAGGGATTATGTAATACTGAAACTGGCTAGATCCTTTTCACACTTTGATTCAAATATTTATTTTAGATTTTTTGTATAACTTCTACCTGTTCCTCCTTTTCTAGATGTGGCTTGATCTTTTCTAGCTTATTTTCTTTATGATTAGTTGACACATCAAAACTTATACATGATTTTTCTCAACATTCTCCACCTTTTTTATTATAACAACTAATTGCTTAAGGGAAAATTTAATCATGATTCAGCAATATTGCACAACTCAAACAAAGGCTAACCTTGAGTTGATGCTTGGTTATGATATCCTGCAAAATGGTTAGTATTCATGATGATGCCCAAAGTGCCCAAGATATTGGAGAGTAATAACTAATAACATATCACGTGAATAAGGTTCACACATAATCCAGAATAAGATCCATACATAACTGAAAGACATAACATAGAACAAACTAGTGGATAATTGTCAGTGTACCACAAAAGTCGCCACAAGATAGGACATACTTAAACACAAAAAAACAACAGTGCAAGTAAGAACCACACAAAGTTTAATAGTCATGAATGTTAAGCATTAGCTGCATTAGAGGCAAGATCAGGGACAAGTGTGGTGACACCAAGGGCAAGATCAGATTGGATTTCTTTAGTGTCTTTATCTTGACCCGATTCATTCATAGGAAGTACATTAAAATGAGTGGGTTGAGAGGTGGAACCAGAGTCTTTTCTCTTAATAGGCAGCTTAGTGGGTCTTGGAATGTTTAAGAAACTTTTCACATATTAGTCATTTGTTGCAAGCTGTGCTTCATCTCAGTGATTTAAAATTGCATATACATTGATGAGTGTTTTGATCTCGATAATGTTCTGTAACTGTATTAGCCAAGCTTTCAAACATTGCCTTTAGTATTTCAAATTCAGATTTAGTCTCTTTATGTTTCTCTGCTGGCATGGTGATCTTCTTTGTTCCTCATACTTTCTTCTCAAGTACTATGCTCTTTGGAGCAAAAACTTTCTTTTCTTTCTTAGTTTTAACTTCAACAATTATGGTGGGCTTTTGAGATTTTGCAGAAGAAGATTTAGTTTTAGGATGAGGCTGAAGAGTGATTGCTTTGATTGGTTCTTTGTCTAAAAGCTTTATGGATTCCTTTAAAGGGTCCTTAACTTTTCTCTTCCTAACTAAAAGGGAATTTTTCTTCAGATTCCTCTTCCTTTTAAGTAGAAGCAAGTATATTTCCTTTACTTCTTTAACTTTAGAAATTTTGGCTGTTGATACCATTTAGGCTTGATCCCTTCTTCTTCTTCAACAACTTCAGGAGAGCTTACTTCCTTTCTAGATTTAGTTATAAAGGAGTCTAGGGAATCACTTGTAAAACTTAGTACTACATTAGTAAATTCCATATTCCTATTGGAATCTTCTTTCTTTGACATACTTTCTTTGCTATCATCTAAAAGATTAACCATATGACCTCCATGACTATTCTTTTTGAGAAAGGGAATCTTTCTAGATTTTCTAGTTGCAGTTGCCACCATTTTTTCTTTTTCTCTTTTACAATTATTTACTTCATAGGTTCTTTACGGTTCTCAGAAGACCATTTTTCATCATCCTTCTTTTCCTCCTTTTCCATTCTTTGCTTCTTTGTCATATGATATCTTTTATTATACTATTTCTTTTTCACTCTTGCTAGTTCCTTCTTGGACAAGGCTTTCTTCTTAGCTGAATCAGGTTTATGACCCATGGTTTTGATTTTAAATTCAATAGGGGCATCTACTTCTTCCTTTTATTCCATTAGGTTGCTAAAGAACCCTCTTTCCACTTTTACCCAACTACCATCTTCTTCCTTCTTAATTCCCATATATCTCAGTAATGTTTTGTCATAGTTTCTTCTTTTTGGTCTAACTTCTCAACCTAGTATATTGAGATCTACTTTGGCATTTTTAGCAAGCAAGGTTATGATTCCATAAGGTAATTCTGCAATACATTTTCCTAAGCAATTTACTATGATGTATGGTAGATTTAACCTCATTTCATTCATGATGCACCATATATAGAAAATATCTAACTTATTTCCTTGATTAGCTTTCCCTTTTCTTAGGATAACCATGTGAGTCATTACATGTAAGAGAATTCAAAAGTCAAGATCAAGTACAGAAATATCCACCATAATATGTTGATTACTAGTTAGTTCTGCCATAGCCTCCTTTCATGGGAATATCCTCCAAACTCAATTTTCTTATGTCTAGCATACATCCTTATACCAGTACTTGGACCGTTAATCATTTTTGAAATTTTCTCATAGTTAATAGTAATTTTCCTACCCCTCAGAAGTGAACTTCCTTCTAAAGTTCCCTTTTCAAATATGAGATTGGTATATCTCAGTTTTGATTTCAATGAACTCGATCTATTTAACTCTCTTGAACCATTCAAAAACCTTCAAGTTCTTATCTTTAAAAAATTTCAAGTTTAACTCTCTAAAAGTGGGTTTCCAGAAGAATAAGGGTAACAATGATTTTCAGAATGTAAAGAGGTGAAAGTAAAAGAGAGAGGTTTTATTTTTACCCTGAATGCACCTTTTGCCGATGTTTAATTTGATTTGATGCATAATGTATGAGTACATAGTAAAGGCAGTTGGCATCAAATCCAATTTTAAGATAAAACTAATCATGCCAGTTGACAAAATTTGAAATTCTTAATCTATTTAACGCTGGCAACAATAAATGGTTGATCAAGTAGAATTTTAAGCAATGAGCAACTAGATATACTTATTACATAGGATTTCTCATTCCTATTTCTGTAAGGATTTTCAGGAAGCTATCTTTAGTAAGGGGTTTTGTAAAGATGTTAGCTAGTTTATCTGTGGTGCTAACAAATTTTAATTGAATATCTCCTTTATGAGAGTGATCTCTGAGGAAGTGGTGCCTAATCTTTGTGTACTTAGTCTTGGATTGCTGTATGGGATACTTAGAAGATTGATTGCACTATTATTGTCACATTTGATTGGAAGTTTTTCAAATTTTAGACCATAATCTTCTAATTAGTGTTTCATTTAGAGGATATGGGCATAACAACTTCTAGCTGCTACATATTCTTCTTTAGCTATAGAGAGAGCGACAGAATTTTGTTTCTTGCTATGCCAAGAGATTAAGCAATGTCTTGAGATATGGCATGTTCCATTAGTACTTTTTTTTTATATATTCTACAACCCCTAAGTCAGCATCAGAATATCTATAAAGATCAAAGCAATTACTCCTAGGATACCAAAGTCCTAGGTTTTGGGTGCCAATAAGATATCTAAAAATTCTTTTGACATCACTTAAATGAGGCTCTTTAGGGTTAACTTTAAATCTAGCACATAAGCATATGCTAAAGGAAATATAAGGTCCACTTGTAGTTAAATAAAGAAAAAGAGCTTTTGATAAACTTATTTACCGTATTCATCATTTTCTAATTTAATAGAGATTGCCATATGTGTTTTGGCGTGTTTTTCTTTATCCATGACATATTTCTTTAGTAATTCTTTGGTTTACTTTGATTGATTGATGAAGAATCCTTCATGAGATGGTTTGATTTGAAGCCCGAGGGAGAATTTCATTTCTCCCATCATGTTCATTTCAAACTCTCTTTTCATCAAGATAGAGAATTCCTTGCAAAGCAGCACATTAATTAAACCAAAAAAATATCATATACATATATTTGAACAATTAATATGTCATGCTTTGTGCCTTTTGTGAATAAGGAAGTTTCAATTGTTCCTTTAGTGAAATTATGTTTTAATAAAAATGTACTTAGCCTTTCATACCATACCCTAGGTGCTTTCTTAAGACCATAAAGAGCTTTAGTTAGTTTAAAAACATGATTTGGAAAGCTTGCATGCCCAAAAGCATAGAGGTTGTTTGATATAAACTTCTTCATTCAAAATTCCATTTAGAAAAGCACTTTTAACATCGATTCGAAATAATTTAAAGCCTTTGTAGCAAGCAAAGACAAGTAATATTCTAATGGATTCTAATCTAGCAACAAGAGCAAAGTTTTCATCATAGTCAATACCTTCTTCCTAATTATACCCTTGGGCAACTGGTCTTGCTTTATGTCTTACCACATTACCTACTTCATCTAGTTACTAAACACCCATTTTGTACCAATTATTGATTGATGAGTGGGTGTAGGAACAATAGTCCAAATTTTGGTTCTATGCTTCTGTAAGAGGCTCTGTTTTGACTCTGTGTGATGGATCCCTAATAATGAACTTAGAAGGATATGTTGGAGTCTTTTTCCATTCTCAAGGAATTTTAGTTAGTGGTTCACCTTGCTAATTTTCCTCATTATTGTCTTGGTCTATAGGTTGCTCTCTTTGACTTTCATTGAGATTTCCTTGTGTTTACTTTATAGGTTGTTCAGCATTCTTATTTTTCTAAAAGGCTTTACTTATGATTCATCTTCATCTCCTAGATTCATGCTATTCCATCTGAAGGCTATCCCTTTTGTAACTTCTTCTTCTTCTTCTTCATCAGAACCTGATTGCTATTTGCTGAGGATAGAAGCATTAGTTTCATCAAAAACAATATCAACAGATTCTTCTATAGATAAAGTTCTTTTATTGTAAATTCTAAATGCTTTACTTGTCATAGAGTAACCAAGGAATATTCCATCATTAGTTTTTGCATCAAACTTACCCAGATTATCTTTGTCATTTTTAAGGATAAAGCACTTGCATCCAAATGTGTGAAAGTAGCTAATGCTAGGTTTTCTTCCTTCCCATAGCTCATAAGGAGTTTTCTTCAAGATAGGTCATATTAAGCATCTATTCAAGATATAACAAGCTGTGTTCATGGCTTCAGCCCATAATTTATGAGGAAGCCCATTATCACACAACGTTATTCTTGCCATATCAAGAAGTGTTCTATTCTTTCTTTCCACAACTTCGTTTTGCTGTGGAGTTCTTGGAGCAGAAAAGTTGTGATCAATGCCAAGTTTTTCACATAAATTTTCAAAAGATTTGTTTTCAAATTCTTGCCACCATCACTTCTAATGCTTCTAATAATATCACTCTTTTCATTTTGAACTTTCTTGCAAAAGTTTTCAAAAAGGTTAAAACTGAAAGAAAACACATGTATATTTATCGAAATCATCAACAATGACCAATCCATATTTTTTTCCACCTATGCTTTGACTTTTAGTAAGACGAAATATATTCATATGAAGAAGATCTAGAGGCTTGGTTGTAGAAACATGATCTTTACTTTTGTGATCTTTACTTTTGAAAGAGGTTCTAGTTTGCTCCCCTTTTTGACAAGTATCAAAAATTTGATATTTCACAAATCTTAGTTTTGGCAAACCAATGACAAGATCTTTCTTTGATAATTTTGAAATTAGATGCATGCTGGCATGGCCAAGTCTCTTGTGCTACAACCAATTTTCATCAATAGTGGATGCAAGCAATTATGTGATTTTAAAGATATATCTTCTAAATGTACGATATACACATTTTCTTGCCTAATCCCAGAAAATAAGATTTTATCATCATGGGTATTAAAGATAGTGAATTTTGATGTTTCAAAGGTATCCTTGTGCCCTTTATCACATAGTTGACTAATGCTAATTAAATTATGTTTCAGACCGTCAATAAGATAAACTTCATCAATTGTAGACAATGAATTTATAGGGATTTTACAAATGCCAATGATTTTATCCTTCTTGTTGTTTCTGAATGTTACTACTCCTCTTTTATTTCTTTTGAGAAAGCAGATCTTTATGGCACCACCAGTCATGTGCCTTGAGTAGCCACCATGAAGATACCATTGATCCTTTTTGTATATTGAGCTCAAGCACACCTACATCCAAGTTAGTCAAATTTAGGTACCCAAACTATTTTGGGTCCTGAAGGGTTAGTGAAAGCTCCTTTAGGTATTTATACTTGCTTGACCTTTTTCTTAGAGTTTCTTTTCAGTTAACAATCTTTTATAAGATGACTCGTTTCACCATAAAAATAACATGACTTTAAATTTCTCATTTTTTATTTACTCTTAAAGGAATAGTTTCATTGTCTCATTTTATAAGGGAGATTTTTCTTGTTTTCTTTCTTTTGAACAAACCCCAAAATAATTCTATTTAGAGGATTCCTTAGAGAGCTAAGCATAATATCTAATAGAGATGAACTAGATGTAAATTTTGTGATTTTAATTTCTAAAGATTCTTTTTCTTTAAGAGATACATTTTCACTTTTTAACTTTTCTTTAACCTGTTTTAGTGCATCTTTTTCATTCCTTAGACTCTCTAATTCATTGTTAGTGATGTTGTGTGTTTCCTTAAGCACAATGTATTTCATATTTAATTTGTTGAAATTTTCAAATAGTAAGTTAAAGGCTTCCTGTAATTCATCAATTGAATAAGATTGGTTAGCATTGATTACCTTTCCTTCTATTTGATCATTTGCCATGAGACATAGATTTGTTGTTTTCTTTTCCTCCTCACAATCACTATCTATTGAGTCAAATTCATCATCATCACTCCAAGTTGATTCTGCAACCATTGCTTTCTTTTTCTTTCCCTTGAAGTGTTTTTTTTAAGGAGAAGGTAGTCAGCGTTAACATATTCTCCCTTCTTGCATTCGTAGCGAGAGCTTGTTCTTTTGACTTCTCACCTTTTGCTTGCCCCTTTTTCTTATAGAATTTATTCCTTTTGTAGAATATATATATATTTCTTGTAAGGAAGGCAAATTCCTTTTCCTGCTTAGGATCAATTATTTCTTCATTAGCTTTCAGAGCAATACTTGTTGTGAGTTTCCAACTTCTTCTCTCATGAAATTATTTTCATAAGCAATTAAGTTTCCTCTTAATTCATCATAAGACATTTCATTCAGGTTCCTTCTTTCTTATATAGCTGCTATCTTTGCTTGCCATGAATTGGTAAAGACTCACGTCACTTTTCTTACTAAATTGTTGTTGGAGTATGTTTTTCCTAAGGCGTCCAAGTTGTTGATGATACTAGATATTCTCTTGAACATTTCTTCAATTCTTTAATTTTCTTTCATTTTGAATAGTTCATAGTCGTGAACTAACATATCAATCTTTGTTTCTTTGACTTCTGTTACACCATCCATTGTTTTACTAGGTGTATGAGGACCATTTTCAATTACTCACCACACTTGATAGTCAACAGACTATATGAAGATTCTCATCCTATCTTTCCAATAAGTCATTGTCAACGAAGAAAAGTGGTCTGTTAGTAAACTGACGTTCTATCATGATGCTAATGAGATCTTTTCTCAAGGTTGTTAAACCTAAAAGTAGAGACCAAAGTTCTAATGTCACTTGTTAGTTCAATTAGCAACAAGCACCCATGAAGGGGGTTGGATTGGGTGTTTATAAAATGATAAAAAAATTTTGAGCAACTCTCCATATTTATTAAATGTTCAACTAGCAAATTTTTCAGTTAAGACAAGAAGAAATGGTGAATGAGAAACATTGGAAGTACTTTAATAATAAAAAATGATTATTTCAATTTAACAAAATCAATATATTCTTGACTTGAACCAAATCTTAGAGTGAGTTGTAATGATGTAATTTTAGGTAAGAAGATAGTGATATATTAGTACCTAATCAAAGATATTGAGCAAACAAAAATTAAAGAGATGAGAGTAAGGAAGAATCACACAGGGAAGTATAGTGGTTCAGATCCAACAAAAGTTAGATCTTATGTTTACTCCCCAAGCACACAACATGGGAATTTTACTATGAGGGAAAACACCAAGATTATAGGCTCAGCTTACAAGATTTTACAACCACTCATTAACTTATTCACACTGAGTTTTTCTTAAGAACCCAACTAAACTCTTAGGCTCAAACACACTGCTTTTTACAACTTACACTCGACAACCTATCACACTAGATTTTCTCTCAAGCTCGATCTAGCGAACCATACAATATTTTTGATGATCAAAGAAATTCACTTGACTCCTAAACTGTTTGAATATTCTAGAAATATCTCAAGGAGTTTTCTTTCTTCTAAGCTCAAGACACTTTGCATCAAATGAAGGTTTGCTCTTAGTTTTTCAACTAGTTCAAAATTGTTGTTCGCTTCTTCAGCATGGTGCACTTTTTATACTTGAGTTTGAATCTCATTGTCTTGCTAGCTATTTGAAAGCATTGATTAGTTTTGCAGCGATCTTCATAGCTTGTTGCAGACAAGAACTTTGAGTTGACATTTATCTCTTTGAATTTAAATTTTAGAAGGCATGATGAGTTTTCCTTTATAGATTTCACACTTTAAGTCTATCTGGTTTTGGTTGTTAAAATTTGAATATGCAAACTTTACATCTTTGAATGAAATCAGAGATGGAACATTAATCAATAAAATAATGTAAACATTTTTTTTTGTACAAAAATTCTTCTAGAAGATAGGCGGTGGCTTTCAAGAATGTATCCACTTTTTAGACAAAAGGGCGGTGGCTTCCTACAAAGTATCATGTCAAACTGAAATTGGTTAGATCCTTTTCACTCTTTGATTCGAAGATTTATTTTAGATTTATTTTGTTTATAACTTCTGCCTATTCCTTCTTTTCTAGATGCTGCTTACTCTTTTTTAGCTTATCATCCTTTTCTAGCTAGTTTTCTTTATGATTAGTTGACACATAAAAACTTATAGATGATTTTTCTCAACAAGTATTAAGGATACAAGGAAGGATTCATTGAGTTGCTGGGCTCATCTAGGTTAGTTCATATTGATCAAGTCATCTACTTCTCTTGGTGATTGTCCTAATAAAGTTAGTATCCTTTTCTTGCACTCTTCTAAGAATTTATTTTGTTCAATATGAGGCATCATGGTGTTGGGTTTGGAGCACTTAATAAGGAACATTAAACTACCATCCTCATTTGCCTAAAATGGCAGCTTGATCCTTATAAAAATTCTTGTAGAACTTATTACTCCAATTCTTTATACAGGATTGTATATCAATCATCAAGGCATTGCATTTTCTTGGTCAAGCTACTATGTAGATATACTCCTTGTACTTTTTATTTGGGTAGTAAAAATAGTTGAACAACTCAATAGGAGGTTTAGTTTCCCACTTGACTCAAAAGCCCTTGGAAGGTTGCCAAGAGTATCCACATGTTCGATGATAATTTAGAGGGCCATACCCTTAGAGTTTGCATATACGCCTTCTCGAATTTGGTGAAAGGGGAAAGATATGCATCATGGTTGCATTCTCGTCGTAATCCATGAAGACCCTCAATCTATGGGATCTCTAATCACATAAGTTGTGTATCTATCACATAGTTCTCTCTATAGGTGTCATTTCCCTCTCCCTCGATGTTTCACTCACTAGCTTCTTAGCCAGTCGTTTAGGCAGAAGAACAACTAATTTCTCTCTGACTTTACAAAAATCATTGATAAAGAGCAGTTAAACAATTGTTTTACAATGTTGTGTATCAATCTTATATGTCTCTTTCTATTATAAATTTGGTTTTTGCTCCAGTAATGGCAATGTGACAACCATAATCAATGAATATAAACCCATTTTATATGATGTGAGTGACATCATCATTAGCTTCAAAAGATAAAATATATTTCTTATATAAATATCTAGCAATTGGTGGGTATTCAAGTATATAAATAAATTTCCTCCATATAATGGCCAATGAATTCAAAAACTCACTCTCAGTTTAGGAACTCTTCGTATTCACATATGACCATTGTACCTTTTTGTACATTAGAAATGTCTTTCACAAATTTATATAAATAAAATATAGCACCAAGTTCTTACTCTAATATTTTATACTTGGCATATTATCAATTAATTATGTGAGATCGAATCTTCAATTCTACAAATATTTATGCCAATAAAATGATATTTCAGTCACATTTTCACAATCATAAATTTTAGTCCCAAAAATGAAAAATCCAATTCAAAAATGTAGAGCAATTTTTTTTTGAATAAAATAAATTCCGCCGAAGTTAATGACTCAATAAAGAGTAGGTATTTTGGATCTAAAAAATAGGCACCCTCACTAAAGATTTCGTGTCTCAATATTTTCACAATTTATTTTTAATCCACAAAATATTAATTTTGAGGCACTATCACAAAAATATATAAATGTGCGTGATCAACAGTTATAAAATTCTAATAATGCATGCTCACACTACAAATTATTACTTGCATGTCTCAATTTAATATAGACATGTAAATACTAACAATCACCATCAGTTAATTTACAAATCAATTTTTTTCTTCCATGTCTTAAAGGCCCCACAACAAAATATTAATGCAATCATAAAATGTGAATGTAGAATTAAAAAAGTCTACAAACATATTTTCACTTTTTTTTTCCTTACCCCACTATCAAAATTATCACATGGATAAATATTTTTTTTAAAAATAATAATAAACAGTAGCACATACCTGAGCCATGCACCCTAACACTTTCAAGTATTATAAATTAGGAAGAAAACATCACCTTTTTCACAATTGTTTCTTGTGAACAACATTTGACTTAAGAGTCATTCTAAAACAAAAGCCCAAATGTATGATCTATACTCATAAAAATATAATATAGCAATTCCACAAAATATTTATGCAATTTCATGCATGCTCAACATGAGTAAGAAACCAATGAATATAATATTACACATACCTTTGGACATTCATGATAGTAAAAATTTAAACAAATCTCCCTCTGTGAGCAAAAATCAAATAAAATATTAAATATTATGTTCTCACCAAAAAAAATAAAATAGATATATATGCCAAAACCAAAAATTGAAGAATATTTACTTGGGCTTGCACTCAAAATAGACTCGAAAAATTCACAAACTCTATCCAAACTACCACATAAAATATAATACAGTTTATATTTTACACATATATTTTCTATCTCCAACTTCTATGTTTTTTTTCATAAAAATTTTTTCCTCATATATATATATGTGTGTGTGTGTGTGTGTAAACATACAGAATGAAGATGAAGAAAGGAAGTAGATTATACTATATGAGAGAAACACCATGAATGAATCCATTGATTATTGTGACTTACACACTTCAACAATATAAAGGAAAGCTATAACTACCATCACAACTGTCATAATAGACTTCAAACAGACCAATGGACTAACTAACAATACACATCATTAAATAAATTTGCTAGTTAATGACTTAAGAATCAATAATACACATTAGCAGTAGTGGTACACATTAGCATACTCTAACCTGCTCCCTTAATTTGAGATCTCTTCTTTCAACTCTCCACACCCTCTAACATACTCCTTTAATCTGAGTTGTCTCTTCTTTTAATTCTAGGGTTGATTCAACTCTACGTTTAGTCCTCTTCCCTTCAAATCTAGCCTTTAAAATGGCTTTGGTAAGAACATTTGCTATATGATCCTTTGAATCACTCCCAAAGTTAGACAATTTCATACATGTACATGGTCATATGTGAAGTAACATGCCTCACCTCCAACACATTTTGCATCAACTTCTCCCTCACAAAGTATAAGTCCAGTTCTATATGCTTAGTATGAACATGTAGAATTGGATTAGCTGACAACATGATGGCGCTCAAATTATCACAATATACTATAGGAGTTTTGACTAGAGGAACATGCAACTCAGAGAGCGGTGACTTCAACCATGTCAATTAAGCCACAATGTTATCCAAACTCCTATATTCTACTTCACTGATGAGATTTTAGCCAAGATAGACATAATTCCTTGTTGTAGACCTTCTGTCATTAAGGCCAACACCCTATTCTACATCATAGTATCTAATAAGCCTCAAAGTTGAAGCTTTCCTCAAGTACAAACCATGAAAGCTAGTGCCAGCAAGATAGCGAAGCACTCTTTTAACAACCTTTAGGTGCACTTGCAGTGGGTTGTATATAAACTGACAAACCTTGTTAACACAATAAGTCAATTCAGGTCTTGTGATTGTAACATATTTAAGGGCTCCAACGGTAGCCCTATACAAATGAGCACCTTCCACAGGATCACTGCCAAAGTTAGATAATTTTGTTCTTATGGTCATAGGTGATGAACATGGATTTGCCAATTGCATTTTTACTTTAACAAGTAAATCTTTAATGTATTTTTCCTTTGTCAATAAAATCCCCCTTTTGAAGACTTGAATCACTTGAATACCCAAGTAGTGTAGTAAACCAAGATCCTTCCATACAAATTCATGATTTAAATCAACAATGACAAAAGAAACAACAATTTCTGAATCACTTGTGATTAATATATCTTCCACATATATCGAAAAAAAATGTGGTATGATGTGAAGTGAATCTAACAAACAATGACTTATCACATTTAGTAGATGTAGAACCAAATGAATTCATGGCTACTGCTAATCTATCAAACTAGGCACGAGTTGCCTGTTTATGGCCATAAAGTACCTTATTTAGTTTACAAATAAACTTGGTATTACAAGTAACCAATTCAGGAGGCTACTGCATGTAGATTTATTCTTGAAGAAAACCATTAAAAAATACATTGTTTACATCAATTTGGTGTATCTTCCAACTCCTTGCAAGTGCTAGAGTGAGAACAACTTTCACAGTAGTTGATTTTACCACTAGAAAGAAAGTTTCTTTGTCATTTGAACTAACTTCTTGGTGAAAATGATAAACATAATTTCTATACATAAGTTAATCCTCACATTTAGTCTTTTAAACCTCTTGTATACTTGATTTTTTGGGTTTGGCCACATTTTATAAGTTTGAGTTCCAATTGGGCTTAATTGTATTTTTTAGCATTATTGGGACTTTTACACTACCTCTATTTTTTGGCCATAACTTGAGTTCTAAAGATTTGATTATCACAAATTTTATCTTGTAGGAAATATAAGGGAAATATATACAACTTTTATGAAGAGATCCAAGACTGATTTGGATGTATAGTGGGTCAAATTCAACCTGGAAGTCATAACTGAGATGCTATCATTGGAACTCCTCTTGTGTAGGCCACTTATCAAAACTGTAGCGTTTTACTGATGCTTTTTCCCTGAAAATTGGTTGATGAGCTGGTCAGACACTATAGTGATTTTAAGCTAGGGGTAGAGTTGTAATTATTGGTTTTAAGGTTATATATATAGGTTGAAGCTGCAAAACATGAAAGAGTGGTTGAAGCACTGTTCCATTACCTCCCTTTATAGTTTCTTCTCTATTCTCTCTAGGGTTTTCTTTATTTTCTTGTAAGTTCATCCCTCTTGTTCATGGAGTACTAGAATCTTTAATCAATGCTAGGGATTGACAGTCTTGATGTTTGATTTTGAGATATTGTCTTAAGTATTTTCCAATTCAATCATTTATCAAGTTTCTTCCTTTCTTTTTGTGATTCTAATTAAGTTGCTTAATTTGATTAGGATGTTCATATGATAGTGGCATAGTTACCATGTGTTAAAAGAGAACTACAGGGACTGAACAAGGCATCAATCTATTTGATGAGTTATTTAGCGTGGTTGGATTCAGGTTTTTAAGTTAATATGGGATTAGATGGATGCTTAATTTGTCTAACCTTGATTGATTAAATTCTATATGCTTATTTAGTAGTGGACCCAAAGATCATATTGAGGCTTCTTGATATGTTCTAAAAACCAAGAGCTCGATTAGTGATTGAATGACTCATTAGTGATCAAGGATAGATTAAAATGAAGACTGGTTACTCTCCCTGGATTGGTTGTTTTCCAAATTATGTTTATCATTTTCATTGCTTTCAATTAATTAATCATTATAAAAAATGCCCTTGTTGTTACTATCCTGATTTGATTACATAATTAGAATGATCCAAGGATTTGACCCGGTGTTGCCCTATATTGCAGTTATTTGGTGAATCGGTTATTAAGAGATATAATTTGATAGCCTCGGTAGTTATCAAAAAACCCTTAGCCACCAATCGAGCCTTTTCTTTCACACGAAAGGATCACTTGCATTCTATGGCATTCTTGTGAGGATGTAAGGGAACTACAATTCAAGTAGTATTGTTCATCAAGACATTATATTCCTCATCCATAGCAATTTTCCATTCAGGTTGAGCTAAAGCATCATGTACTAAGGCTGGCTCCCTAGATGCCATAAATACCTTAGGCTTGAAAATACCATGTTTGCTTTAGTTAACATGGGGTGAGTTCCCATTAATGAAGTGCTAGTGGTTGGCTGCTCTAGAATACCATCAGTTGACTATTCTGGAATAGACGATACATGAGTGACTTCATTTGCAACCTCAGGAATAATTAGAGAAGATGTCTTGGTGACTTCATCAATGACAGTAGTGAACAATTTTAACTGATTCAGAGATATTTCTCCAAAATCATGATTAAGACTAGTTGTAGGTATATCAAAGTTAGTTGCAAGATTAGGCATATTAGAATTAGCTATAAGATTAGATGCAAGCATATCAGAATTAACTGCAAGATCACTAATAGCAGTAATAGATGCATTAAGACTAAAATTAAAATCACTATGCATAGTAGTTGCACCTACAAGTAAGTTACAAATTTGAGCATTCTCTCATAAAGCATTCTTTGGAACTAATATAGTGGGTGGTGTAGCAATTGGAAATAAAGCAGAAGACAAGGATGATTTTGAATTTCAAGAAGAATTGAGTTGAGTGAATGGAAAAACAGTTTCATTAAATATAACATCCCTAGACATGTACAATTTTCTAGTGATAGGATCAAAACACTGTAACCTTTATGTGTATTTCTATAGCTTAAAAATACACAAGGAATATTTTAGATTTAAATTTATGTATATTCAATGGTCTTACATTTTGATAGCATAGATACCTAAAAGCTTTAAGAAATCTATAATTTGGAATAGTGTGAAACAAAGCTTCTAAAGGAGACTGGAGTTGCAGAAGTGGTGCAACTTGTTTACTGATTAGATAAGTGGCCGTGTGAAATGCTTCTTCCTAAAAGGACAATGGCAGTGAAGCTTGAGCTAGTAAGGTCAAACTTTTTTTAACAAGATGTCTATGCTTTCATTTAGCAAAGCCATTTTGAGTATGTGCATAAGGACATGATATTCTATGAATAAATGCCTCTTGTTTGAAGAAAAGATGAGAAGACTCAATATTTCCCTCCCCAGTCAATTTGAATAGCATTAATGGTGGTAGCAAGTTGTTTTTCAGCCATGGTTTTGACCTTAAGAAAAATAGGAAAAGCTTCAACCTTGTTTTTCAGCATATAAATATAATTTAATCTAGAATATTCATTAATGAAGCTGATGTAATATTTATGACCATGTGTAGATGACACTGGGAATGGTCCCCACAAATCATAATTCACTAAATCTAGGGGATTATAATATTTAGTATCAAGAGGAGGAGAGGGTAATATGTGGTGTTTTGTGGTATTTACTAAGACAGTAACATTCACGCAAATTTAAAGCTATTTTATTCACTGATAAGAGATTACATGCTTGCAAAACTTTATTTACAGTAGGAAGTGCAAGGTATCCTAATCTATAAAGCCAAATCCTATAATTTGTGAAGGAATTCATAAAACAAGGTGTCTTAGAAGAAACAAGATTACAAGAAGAAATAGAATCTATGACACTTGAGGGTTTGATCTTGTGCTTGAACTGTGAGGATATGGATTAATGACTAAGAGGGAGAGGATCAAACACATGTAGTTCATTCCTAAGCTTCCCTTGAAGAAGAACAACTTATGACCCCTGGGGTTTAACAAGACAATAATTTGGATAAAAAAACAAAATAGGAATTATTATCTCCAACAAATTTGGAAACACTGAGAATATGCTTTGTAATTGAATAAACATGAATAAGATTTCTAAGAGGTAATAATTTGGAATCTATGGGAGAATTAATAAAAGAATACCCAATGTGAGAAATGGTCAAACTTATTGCATTACCAACATGTATCTATTCCAGGCTTGTGTAAGTGTTATTTACCATAAGGCTTTCAAAATCTGAGGTGACATGATTAGTGGCACTTAAGTTAGGGTACCAAGCAGGATCAAAGGGTGTTTTAGCCATAGCTAGCATAGCTATCATTTCATTCCCATTATTTCATTTGTAGGACTGGAAATTAGTCTATTTTTGACAAATTATTGTGTGGCACTTTTTTGTAACACCTTAAAGTTCTAGGAGTTTAATGAGAATTTTAAACCTTTAATGACATATTATGTCAATGTGCCCTATGACTGTAAACATGATATTTTGTCTAGCCTTTTTATTTATTATTTATTTATTTTAAAAAATTCAAAAATACTAAATATAGAGAATTAAAAAATAAAAAATAAAAGTAATGATAATAATAGTAGGCAAATAAAAAAAAGAACCAAAAATTAGAAATGAAAGTGAAAAAAAAAAACAACAAAATGTTAAACCAGAATACATTTAAGCCGAAGCAAATTAGCCCATCCCTCCCTTCTGCCCTCCCCTCACTTGAACAATTAGTCCACTCCCTTAACCCAATGTCCACATAACTCTTTGCAGTCCTTTAACTCCTTCTCCCTACTCCCCATTCTTTTTTGTTTTGTTTTATTTTTGCTAGCCCACTATCCCAACATGCCAACCATTAGCCCAGTCCATAAACTAGCCCATTCATATTTTCATCCAATCATTCAGTCCATAATCAATCTAGCCTACACCATCATAACCTGGTTTACTCACTATCCAACTTGATTCAATTCCCTTGAACCTAATTTTGCCCTTCATTTTAACCTAGATGTTGCCTATCTGCTCTTTTCTCCTCTCTTCCTTTTCCTGAAACTTCTCAGATCCATGTCGTTTCAACTGCCCACTTAGTAACTTCCCTTTCACACTATCAATCCCCTTCACACATGCCATGGATCTGCCATCTACTTTAGCTCTTTGACAAACCTTGCCTACTCCCTCACTTTCCAAGCCCTCCTCTCATATCCCTCACTTTTAGCCACACCAAAAGGTAAGATGGTGAATGCCTTTTTTTGCTACAAGTATGGGGGTTGAAAATACTTAAGGGGGAGGGAATGACTTGAGAGGATTGGTGTAGAGAATCATTTTGTAGTGGTGTTAGGTTAGAATGTCTTCAGGAAGGTATGCCCTTTTTCCTTTAAATTTTTTCCTTGTTTATATGATTAGAGCTATGATAATGTGAGATCCCTCAAGTTCAAGATGTTCTTGGTTGAAACCCTAGGAATCCATGGCAACAGAGGTATTTTTGTTTAATATTCAGTGTTGTTGCATTTCAAAAAAAAATTTTGTGTCGACCTAATTCTATTATTGGGTTTTAATCTTAGTTAGATTCTTTCTAAAATTAGTGCATAACCCTATTCATATGTGATGCTTGGGTTTCAACTTGTTTTTGCTTTTGACTAGAAACAGGGAATTGTTATTGAATTTCAAAATTAATTCCTTGTTAGAACTTAGGTGATTTTGTCTATAAAAAAAAGTATATGTTGGGACAAGAATCCCACATTGTTGTCTTAGACTTATTATCTGGCTCATTACTTGATATCATTTAAAAAATATATATAATAACAAGGTATTGCTATCTCCATGTTTTATTTTGTTTCTTTAAAAATGCTACAATATTTTTTGATGCCTAAGAATGGGCATTCAACCTCAAACACGGAGACCTCGGCCTTTAAGCTCACTTGCTTTCCCAAATAAATGCTCTTGCTTACTTGTGTGTGTGATTTAAATTATATTTTGGTGTAAGTTTTATTATTTAATTTGAGTGAATTCATACCTAGTTCATTCATTATTATTAGTACCATTAATCTATAATTAAGGATGGCATTTATTTCTCACCTCCTTTTTTTCTAGTGTAAGGCATAAGCCTCCGCTTTTATTTTCATCCTTTTATGTTTATTATGTTAATAATTTTCTTTCATAATTTTCTTTTTATTTGTTTTATTCTCTCAATTTCTAGCTTTCTAGTTTACACCAATTGTTTTAAAATGAGGTTCCTAATATACCTAGCATTTCCTGGCAAGAAATATGACAAAAATCTTGAAAAGGTATTTTTGAATGCTAGGCTCTAAGGGCCTTTTGGATAAACGTTTTCTAAAAATAAGGTTCTTGCATGCTAAAAATGAGATTCATCGTAAAATACTTTTTCATATAGAAAATAAAATTTTTAAGAAGCCGAGATGAACATCACTTAGCATTTTTGGGTCCAAAGTTCAATCCCACCTTAATAATGTATTTTTCAAGAAGAGATTTCAAATGAGATTCCAAAGACCCAATGAATCAAAGCTTTTTGAGTTCGAATGGAACATCCTTTGAACACTTTGGATTCCAAAGGCCCACTTAACGAACTTTCTTAAATGGTTCTAAAGTCCCATGGTTCATTTGAAAATCATTTTAAGGATTATATTCGTTTTTGTTAAGGTATTGGGTGGAAATTTATTTTCCCCCCAATAACCTAAGCTACGAACATTGAGTGGAAATTTGCCATCCCCAAAGTCTTGGCTTTGAGTGAAATTTTACTTTCCCCTAAGATCCAGGTTCCCTTTGGCTTAAAGTGGAAATTCTTTTCTCCTAAGCCATTTTTTTCAATGCGAATGGATAAAATTAACACGCCAAATAAAAGAGGTTATAAAGACCTAAACAAATAAAAATAAGAACTTTTTATTGGTAAATGTTTTAAAATCCAAATCAATGTGGTTAAAGATTCAAAAGAAAATCTTTACAAATAAAGTGAGATATACACCTTTTATCCTAAAGTGATTCCAATGATCATTCCTCTTCAAGCTTTGGGTAGAGGTTCATCCTTTCCCAAGTGTCTTTGCTTTCCTAAGTATTATGTGGAGAATTATTCTTCTATAGTATCCTAAGCTTTATGTAGAGATTTATTCTCCCTTATTGTCTTATGCTTCCTTAGGGTTTGGGTGGAGGTTTATCCTTTCACATTCACCTAGCTTCTTTTGGCTTTGGGTAGAGGTCCATACTCCCCCAATGTCCTAGCACCTATAAGCTTTAAGTAAAAGTCTATCTTCCCCTAATGTCTTAATTTTCGTAGACTGTGAATGAAGATTTACTCTTCTCCACTGTCCTAAATCCCTTTGGCTCTTAGTGGAAAACTATTTTCCACATTACCTAAAATTCCACTAGGAAAGTGATCATATATCTCACATAGTTAAATTCTCATCAAATGTTTTTGAAGTACGTTGACCTTGATCCCTTTTTGGGTACGTAGGCAGTTACCTAGTAAGGCAAGTCTAGTTCTTCCATCTCTTATCTTTTCTTCACATCAATAAAAAAGGGTAATTAAAATACAATGAACGTAAGCACAAATGATCTAGGGTAACCATCCTTAGGAATGGACGTTATGGGGTGCTTAATACCTTCCCCATGCATAATTAGACTCTTGAAACTTTCCTTTAGTTCTAAAGGCCAATATTTGGTTTTAAATAATCCTAATTATCTTTTAATTAATTAGTTGTGACTTCATTTTTAATCTCTAGGTTTTTGTCTTTAGTCGCCTTAAGGTCATGACAAGTAGTCTTTTACTGGTCATCATGTTGTGACAGTTTGGCGATTCCACTAGAGATAGTTAGAGAGTCAGTCTTTTTTGGTTTATTTGTGCTTTGTATGAGTTTGATACCAGTTTTTCAAAACCATAGGGTATGTGGATTCATTCCATACCAATTTCTCAAAACCACTAGATATGTGGATTCATTCCATACCAATTTTTCAAAACCACTGGGTTCATGGATTCATTCCATACCAATTTTTGAAAACCAAAGGTATGTGGATTCATTCCACACCAAATTTTCTAATTCACTTGGCATGTAGATTCATTCCATACCAATTTTTTAAAACCACTTAGGTTTGAAAGAAGATTACAAGAAGAAACATAATCTATGATAGCTGAGGGTTTGATATTGTGCTTGAACTATGAGGATATGGATTGATGACTAAGAGGAAGAGGATCAAAGACATATAGTTCATTCCTAACCTTCCCTTAAAGAAGAACAACTTATGACCCCCTAGTGTTTAACAAGATAATAATTAGGATAAAAAAAAAATAGGAATTATTATCTTTAGCAAATTGGGAAACAATAAGAAGATTCTTTGGAATTAAAGAAAGATGAATTAGATTTCTAAGAGGTAATAATTTGGTATCAATGGGAGAATTAACAAAAGAAAACCTTATGTGAAAAATGGTCAAACATATCCCATTACCAACATGTATATGTTCTTGGCCTATGTAAATGTTATTTATCATCAGGTTTTCAAAATCTGAGGTGACATGATTAGTGGCACTTGAGTCAGAGTGCCAGGCATAATTAAAAGGTGTTTTAGCAATAGCTAGCATAGCTGTCATCTTGTTCCCGTTATTTGAGTTGTAGGATAGGAAATTAGACTAAAAATTAGTCTATTGTTGATTACTATGTGGCATTTCTCTGTAACACCCTAAAGTTCTAGGAGTTTAGTGAGAATTTTGAACCTTTAATGACATATTATGTAAATGTACAATATGTTATAAACACTTTTAATGACATATTATTTCAATGTTCACTATGGCTGTAAACACCATATTCTGTTAATGCAAATGTTTCAAATTCCTATAGCTTCTCTTCTTTGACATAATCTATTTCAAAATCTCGGCATATGTAGGAATTTGGGTCAAAGCGTCCACAAATGGAATGTTTATGTGCAGTGCTTGAAAACTTTCAAAATCTTCTCAAATTGTTGATTTAATTTACTTTTCTAGAGCCTTTGTGGTAAAGGGATCGGTTGCACATACTACTTGACTGGCTCATGTATTTTCTCATATTCTTTCATTTCTTTTTGCACTATTTTTTCACAGATTCTTGAGTCTCCTCATTAATCTGTTCAATATTTCTCTAATTTAATCTCTGGGGAAATGGAATTGGAGGGACATATGCTGGAGGTGCAATATATGGTGCTTCTGGCTCTTCATCTTCTTGACCGATGCTTGGTGACATATCAAGATGTTCCACCTCTTTAGAATCTTTGAGCTTTCTACCACTTCACATAGTAATGGCATTGCAGTTCTGTTATGGGTTATTCTCAGTTTTGCTCGGTAAGCATCCTTACTCTTTAGTGCTTATAGTGCTGGCTAACTACCCTATTTGGGGTCTCCAAATTCCTTATGAAAGCATATTGACTCTGGAGATGAGTTCTTGTTTCTTTAAATTAAGTCATAGTTTTAGTCATAAATTAATTGGTATTATTGGCCAGCTGAAGCATTGCTTCCTCAAGTGCATATTTCTTTTTTGGAGCTAGAACATGACGTTTTGTCTGTATAAAGAAACAAGTGGGTGAGCAAGTCTTGAGCTACTTGCTTGTTTCCCTTGGTATTTCCATCCAAAATTAGGATGATTTCTCTAACCTAGGTTATAGGTGGAGGAATGAGGATTATTTTTGGAATCCCATTGTTGTTGCCTATAGTTTACATATATTGTGCTTGGTCAAACTACATTCATTCTATATCACTTTGAGGTCATATAAGTTGTAGCTCACCAATTTTTCAAGCATCTTAACCACAAAATCCACCTTGACATTTAACATGTTTATGCTATCTATCTCATAATTTCTTGGGGTCTGATTTTGAGGCTTCTTGGGCCTCTCTCACCCGACCATTGGTAGTTGTTTGAGGCCATCTCCTCAAACAAATCCATTACTTCTTTAGAAGTTAACTTCCTCATCAAAGAACCTCCCGCTGCTGTGTTTATTGTATTTTTCAAAAGACGCTGTGAACCTTTGTAAAAGGTTTGCACCAGCACCCCGTCAGGTAAACTCTGTTGGGGAGATCTTCTCTACTTGTCTTTATATCTCTCACAAGCCTCAAACAATGAATACCCATCAAACTGTGTAAAGCATGTAAGGTCATCCCTGAATTTGGCATTTTCCTTGGAGAAAAATATTTGTTCAAGAAAGCTTCAAACAATTGAGCCCATGTGATCATTGAATTTAGAGCCTTAAACTGCTACCATTGTTGGGAATAAGTTACCCTGGAAAGCAAGTTGTATTCCCTAATTTGATGTAAAAACATTTTAATATTAACAAATAAAGAGTTTATTTAAGTTAGCTTTATTTTCTAGCAATTAAGGTTCCTAGATCTAAGGGTTACACAAAAGGATATATGTATCTTTGAATGAATCTAAAGTATTATTTACAGTGATTGAGTAGAGCTAGTCACACTATTCAATAAAGATTATGGTGTTTAGATTACCTCCATAGAAAGAATGAGATTCCTTTAGGAGGGAATGATGAATCTCAAATCATTGAAGTAGTAGACTTTAGGTACTGACACTATTAAATTAATTGGAATGAAGTGGGATATCAAGTTCAAGTGAATATTGTTACTTTGAACTTAAACTCACACACATTGCATCTGCTAATGGTTAGACAAAAATCCTGATGGATTATGGACACGTGTTCATAACCATTGTAATCTTTGATATACCATGGGAACGACCATTGTGTAATATTGTCAAGACTCTGTATTTGGGATAATTGTAAGAGTAAACATTGTTGGAAATAGGTTGCCCTGGAATGCAAGTTCTTTTCTTTAATTTCATATAAATACATTTTAATATAAATAAAAAGTTTATTTACGTAAGCTTTGTTTTCTAGCTATAAAGGTTTATAGATTCTAATAAACTAAGATACATTTGCATAAGGGTTATGCAAAAGAAGATATGTATCTTTGGATGAATCTAAAATACCATTCAAATTCACTCAGTACAGCTGGTTACTCTATTCAATAAAGACTGTGGTATTTGAATTACCTCCATAGAAAGAATGAGATTCTTTTCTAAGGGAATGAAGAATGTCAAATCATTAATAATCAAATTATTTAATGATTTATCAATTAATAACCTTATTATTAATTTTGATAATAACATATTTTATTTAATAGTCAAATAAAAAAAGTGTGTCTTTCTAATTAGTCATGGTTGGATTAAAAATTCAAATAAATGAATTTTACCTAATTAAATCCCTTTAACTTAGTTAGTTTTCTAGTGAATGTAGGTTTCCTAAGAAATTAAAACCCTTTTAATTTCCTACCTTTATTCACTTAGATAATTAGAATAATCATGAGGGAATATATTTGACTATGTCAAAAACCAATTCCTCTTCTTTGGTCATACACCTCTTGATCACATGGAGAGGATGTTGTTTCACAAGTTTGAACAATTCAAACTTTGCAACAACATTAGGATAAATAATTAATTTTATCCTAATAAAATGCTATAGCCAAAATTCTTAATTAAATAGGGACTTAATTTTATTTTAATCAACTTTGTCAAATTAAATATTTGAATAATTCAAATGTTAATTTAAAGTAGTTAAACCAAATGTAATTACTAAGATAAAGGTTGTCTAAACCAGGGTAACCTATTCCCAACAATCTTCCACTTGCCCTAAACCAATGCTTAATCTCTATTCCTTTTAGGTGACCCTCGAAGCTCTTTTAAGAAAGAGTCTTTGTGAATGGATAAGCTAGATTCCTTTCAGTTGTATTCTTGGTGATGACCACTTCCCCACACTATATTATCTCCCTATGAGATTATACTTTCTCTCAATTTGTTTGGATGCTTTATAATTCTGCAGTTCTTTCGAGTTTACCATAGCTCTACTATTATCATAACAGAGTTATGGCCTTATCTGCATCTAAAACCACCTCAAGGTCCTTAAGGAACTTGCACAACTAAATAACTTCCTTTGCAGTTTCATAAGCTGCAACATATTCCACTTCCATGGTGGAGTCAACAATGCAAGATTACTACACTCCTCCAAATAATCATTGTACCACCCAAAGTAAAAATAAAGCTTGATGTTGATTTTTAGAATCAATTTCATACTGAAAATTTGAGTAACTGTACCCAATTGGAATTAGGTCACTACCATAATACACTAGTATGTAGTTCTTCATCTTACGAAGATACTTAAATATACACTTGACCGCAGTCTAGTGTTCCTTGTCAGGGTTTAACTAAAACCTACTAAATAAACAAACTACATAGTAGATGTCTAGTCTGGTGCAAAGCATAGCATACATGAGACTTCCCACTTTGGAGGCATAGGGAATCCATCTCATTTGTTTAACTTCCTGAGGAGTCTTAGATGAATTCTCCTTAGAAAGTTTGATTCCATGCTTAGAGGGCATGAAACTTCTTTTGGAATACTACATGCCAAACTTTGTTAATAGTTTGTCAATATAGGTCGCTTGGGACAAAGCTATTTGCTTATTCTTGCAATCTCTTATCATTTGGATCCTAAGAACATAGTTAGCCTCTCCTAAATCCTTCATCTGAAACTATAATTCGGCCATTTTCTTACCATAGATAACATTCCCATATCATTCCCAATGAGTAGGATGTCATCTACATAGAGTATTGGGAAGACAACCTTACTCTCTTATATCCTTTTATAGACACAAGGTTCATCTTCATTTTTGTTGAAATCCATAAGAATTGACTACACCATCAAATCTTATATTTCATGATCTCGTTGCTTGCTTACATCCATAGATGGAATTATGCAATTCACAGACTTTATGCTCTTGGCCCTTTTCAATGAAACCATTTGGTTTAGCCATATAGATATGCTTTTCAAGATCCCCATTTAAGAATGTGGTCTTGAGATCTTTCTGCCATATCTCATAGCTAAGATACGCAACGATAGATCATAAGATCCTGATGGATGTAAGCATAGAAATCAATGAGAAGGTTTCTTCATAGTCGATACCTTTTCTCTGGGTATAACCCTTAACTACTAGTCTAGCCTTGAAGGCCTTTACCTTCCCATCAACTCATCTCTTTCTCTTATAGATCCATTTGCACTCAATGTGTTTAATTCCTTTGAGTATATCTACAAGAGTTCAGACCTTGTTGGAATACATAGATTCTAACTTAGATTTCACTGCCTTTTGCCAATGAACAGCATCTACATCGTTAATGGCTTCCTTATATGTAAAGGGATTTGATTGATGTTCATTCAAAAAGCCACCAAGTGCTCTCTTAGACCCATGTATCTTTCAGGGTGTCTAATAACCATCCTACTTTGACGCACTACCATTGGTTTAGATTCAACTCTTAAATTCACACCAGTTATGACTTCATCTGAATCATCCTTAGATTTTGACCAATCATTTTGTTCTTCAAGAACAATCTTGTTACAAGGTTTGTTATTTCTTACACAATCCTCCTCTAAGAAGGTTGCATTTACAATAACAAATACCTTCTTCTCTTTGGTACTATAGAAGTAGTATCCCCCTTATGCCCCTAGGATATTCTACAAATAAACATACCTTTGTCCTTGGTTCCATCTTTGTGGAATCAAGTTTATACACATGTGCCGGGCACCCCCAAGTTTACAAGTGATGTAAAGATGATTTACATCCTATCCACAACACCCTTGGTGTCTTAGGCACTACCTTTGATGGAGTAAAATTTAGTAGGTATGCTGCTGCTTGTATACAATATCTCCAAAATGATTCTAGTAATGCAGCATAGGACATCATTGACCTCACCATTTCTAAAAGTGTCATATTCCTTCTTTTAGCAACCTTATTTTGTTGAGGTGTTCTAGGGGCCGATAAATTTGAAATGATTCCATTATCAACCAGAAACTGTTGAACTGCTTTTTAGCTTTGTGAGTAGTCATCAATGAAGGATATGAAACAAACATAACATCCTTTAACTTGAATGTTCATTGGTTCACACACATATATGTGTACCAAGTTTAGAACATCCTGCATCCTATTACCTTTTACTTTAAAGGATGATTTAGTCATTTTATCTTCAATATAGGATTCACAAACTGGTAAAACCACTCTATCATGTATGGTAGAGTACCATCCCTTACTAGTCTGCTTAGTTTATTTTAATTAATATAACCTAATAGTAGATGCCATAGATAATTTTTATCTATGCTAGATTCCTTGATTCTTTTCAACTTAGTTGAATTTGTTTTTGCAACATTTGAAGTCCAATTAATTAGTTCTAGATGATATAAATTATTCCTGTAATTGCAGAATAAATTAAAATTCCATTCATAGAAATGGTAATCTTATTACCAAAAGAAATAGAATATCTAGAATTTATTAAACAAAAGATAGAAATCAAATTTCTGTAAAGTCTAGGAATAAAATAAACTTATCCCAAACTAATAACTTGTTATTTGAAAAATGCAGGGTAATGGCTCTCACTACTCAAGCTAAGACTAGTGCGTCATTTGTCATCCTCGTCTGGAATTGACCTTCATTCAACTTTCTCTTTGTCTAGAACCTCTGTAAAGAGTTATAAACATGGTTAGTGATTCTAGAATCTACTATCCAGCTATTAGTAGAATCGTCCACTAGAGAGGCTTCTAACATGTTTAGAAGAACTGTACCTTGTTTATTCTTCTTAGAACTAAGGTAGACTTTACAGTTTCTCTTCCAATGTCCTATGGCACTGTCACAACGTGATGGCCAGTGAAAAGCCATCATTTTATGACTTTGAGGCACGTAAGGGAATACGCAGAGAAAATAAGAGTCGCCACCAATTAATTAAGAGGATAATTGGGATCCTTAAAAAAAGAATGAGAACTGGCCCTTGAAACCAGAGGAAGGGTTCGGGAGTCTAATTACGCGTAGGGAAGGTGTTAGGCACCCTACAACGTCCATCCCTAAGGACGGTTACTCTAAATTGTTTGTGCTTAATAATTTTTAATTTATTTAAATTACCCCTTTTTATTAATAAAATAATGATGAAAAAAGAAATAACTAGACTTGTCTTACCAAGTAAATGCCTACGTACCCCAAAAGGGATCAAGGTCAACGTAGTTCGGAAGATTAATTAGGCGAGATATATGATCTCAGACCTGGGAATGTTATGGCATTAGGGGAATATAAAATTCCACTTAAAGTCTGAAAATGAATTAGGAATGGACATCGGGGAGAATATGCCTCCACTGAAGGCCCAATAGAATTGAGACTTTGGGAAAATAAGATTCCACTGAAAGTCTAAGAAAAGGAATAAATGGGACCTCGGGAAAGATGAGCTTCCACTAAAAACCCGTAAGATTTTAGGACATTGGGGAGTATATAACTCCACTGGATGTCACGAAGATTAGGACTTTAGAGAAGGTAAACTCCTACTAAAAGTCCTTTGAAACATTCATAAATGAAATGAGAATAGTGATTTTATTGTTATTAATCAATTTTAATTTATCCCATTTTTACAACAAAACTGAAAGAAAAATAATATCAGGGTGAGAAATGAAATTTTTAGAAGTACGAAGGGTCAGAGTACAATTTATACAAATATTGTGACCCAAAATGTAATTTATGGGAATGATGGGATTAAAAACATGATTTATAAAAGCGATGGGGTCAAAAATACAATTTAAGTAAACAATAGGGCCATAATGTAATTTATACAAGTGATGGGGTTAGAGTGTAAATTTTGAAAATAATGGAGGTAAAAAAAAAATACAATTCTTAAAAGTATTATGACAAGGATGCTACTTTCTTTTGAAAAGACAAGACCAGGATGAGACTTGAGGAAGTGTTTTAATTTAAAATCTCATTATTTTTTTTAAAAAAAGAACAAATTTGATTAAACCCTCTTTGGTAAATATTAAGCCATTGGAGCTCTTTTGGAAGTGACTGGGCCCTTGAACTCATTTTGAAACAATCGGGCCTTTGAAGCCCTTTTAGGAGAGAATTGGGCCTTGAACCCATTTTGAGATAAAGACGCCTTTGAAGCCTTGTTAAAATACTTTTAATTATTTGTATCCTATAATCCATATTTCAATGCTAATTCGTTATTTGAAAAAAAAAGAAAAAAAATTAAATAAATGAAATAAATAATAAATAATAAATATAAAGAGAATTTATCTAACTCTCTTAAATTCCATTCTAAAAACCTGAATGCTATATCCCACTAACCTAATGTGCCTCCCAGATAATCTAAGTCAGCAAAGGCAATCCTTCAAAGCTTGTAAACATGAAATAACCATTTCATGCATTAACTCAAACCCATCTCCTAATCATTATGTATAATCAGGGTCCTTTGGAAATGCCATTAACACAATATCCTGTTTTAGTATCAATCCTCAACAAGCTAAGCAAACCTTCACAATTGAACTCAACCAATGAAGCCTAACTACATTTTGCAAAATTAGTATTATCAAAATGCTAAGTGGAGAATTACGGCCAATCCGAATTATACCATTGTAAAAAGGACAATTCCAACTTCCAAAGGAATCCTAAACAATACTAATCTCAATTCCAGAACATTTAACCCAATGAATTTTTACTTGTATTCCATCTCTAGCCAAAAACTATTCAACTTGAGTTGTCAAGTGATCCCACTAAAACCCCTCAATTCATTTTCTCATAGGCCCTCATATGCCTAGCAAGTCAGATTCCCACATGCACCAAATCAAATCTGTCATAGAAAATTTTTTTAATTTTGAACCAAAAAGCTATCAAATGATTTCCAACCAGTGGATTCTAGGAACCCCAAATCAGATTCCAAGCCACGAAATTCATGGGATAACCACTTGAATGCTGTCCTAGTATGCAAGTTATTCTAAAACAATTAGAGAATCATATAGAATCAGATTTGGCCAATCCAATAGCATATGGGTTATATCTCTACACAGCATGGAAATAAAATTCATATCATATTCTGAACGCCAGCAAAACAGAATATAATGGTAAGGAATTGACAAATCAAATCCACATATTTTTAAGAAAAAAACATCACATTCTGAATGCCAGCAATCAAAACAGAAACAGAGTGGCAAGGAATATACAAATCGAATTCAAACCTATATTTTTTATAGGGGCAGAACAAAATTCGAACCTTGAATGTTTAGCAGATAAGATCAATAAACATCACCCAGAGTAAACCCTAAGACCCTCAATTACAGGATGTTTCTGTATTTACCCCCGTATTCTCGGTTTCCTCTCTATTTCAATGTTTCTCCTTGGCTCTCGATCGCTGTTGGGTCCCTCTTGGGTGTTCTCTCGCTTTCTGTCCATGTCTTGTGTTGGTCCTCTGGAGCTCCCTTTATACCCGAACGTCTGAAACCAATCCTTTCCACCATGGCGCGATCCCATCCAAATCTCTGTTTTCCTTTTTAGCTTCCGTTGACATCTCATTTGGCTTCCCCTTTCAAAGATAGAGGAGAAGCATTTGTCAGTGATTTGGGGAAAGAATGGTATGAAACATAGAGAGAGGGAATGGAGATGCCTTCTATGGCGAGTGTTACGGCGAGCGACAAGAAACAGAGGGAGGATGGAGTGGAAGTGAGAGGAAATCACGCAGAGATGGAGAGAAATTTGGGATTTTTAGGGATTTGGGGAATCAGATCATGGGTTACAGGTCAGGCGGGTGGGCGGATCTGGGTAGGTGCATTAGGTTGGGCTGGACCCTATTTTTTTTTTGTGTTGGGCTGGACCCTATTTTTTTCAGAATTTTTTTTTATTCAATTTTGTTTTTTTTTTGAAAGTTTTTTTTTCATATATTTTTTCATTATTTTATTTATTTATTTATTATTATTTTTTTTGATTTTATTATCTAATTTCGTTATTAATTAATTTAAATCCCTGGACAAAATTAGGTGTTTACAGGCACTATAGAGGAAACACTTTCCCTTGGTGTTATCCTTTTAAGCCTTCTTTTTCATGGGCTTCTTCTTCGGCCTAGCCGATTTCTTGGCATTTTTCTTTTTATTGCTTGGCCCCTTTCCTTCTTATGCTCCACAGCCACCACATTTGTCTCTAGGTTCTTCTTAGTATCAAGAACCTCCTCCACAGCTTGTAGGTCATTCATCAATCCACTAAGGATATAGTCCTTATTATGCAATTCATAGCCCAACTTGAATTATGAAAATTAAGAGTTCATACTGTGAATTATCATGGACACCTGACTTTCTGGATCAATCTCAGCCCCAAGCATGTAATCTCTCACTAGCTCCCTTGGTTTTTGCTTAAGGTCCTTGAAAGCATTCCTTAGCAGACTGAGTCTTTGTACCAAACATCACATGTAAATGGTACATTATGTCAACGACATGTTCCATCCTATCATGCTACTGCTATAACAAGCTAGTCATTAAGGTTTCTCTTCCACTTCAAATAATTCTCATCATTTAGGGTGCCTTTGTTAAGCAAAATAAATAGTGGGTTCATGATTGAAGGATAATCTGTAATAAATACATTTAATATTAGTAAGCTACTAGCTATTGAATGGATTTTTAAACATGATGCATGTAAGCATGACCATATTAATTCTTGTTTAATGGTCATTCAACTTCCGCAATAAGCAACTGACTGTGGGCCATGAATACTTATTACAAGATAAATTGGGACCCTCCCACTCAACTTTGCTACCCGGTATCTTCATATTTAGCATAGTTAAGGAGAGTTTTTTTTTACCCATTAATCTATCAACAGAGCTACTATAGGTAGTATATTGATAGATTAATGTCGAGTGTGTTAAACAATAATTTCATCATACTTGGATATACCACTAAGTATGCTTCTATGGGAAGTCATACTTAATATTCTACCTAAGTAGACTTATCACTTAGGAAATCCATTCCAGTCATGGCCTGAGTATATGCCCGCCTGGAAGGAGTGAAATAAACTCCATGAAAATAGAGGTCGTGGGTTATAGGAATACTAGCGCCCTCTCTCACGCAATATTGTAATTAATTAATTATGATTAATTATTCTAAGTTGATTTACCAAGTTTTCTAGCATGCATCCTGTTAGAAAACATAACTTGGTTTTCTTTCTAAGATTTATAGATAGGATTTGTATTAGTAACTTTTACTAATTATTTAGGAATTTTATATATTTAATTCCTTATGCATTTCCTAATTATTTTTACATTAAATCTTAGTTTGAAAATAAATTTAGGTAATTTAATTAACTAATTAGTTACTAGGTGACTTAATTCTAACTAAACTCTTTGGTTGGAAATTAATTACTTTTAACTAATTTATCTATTATAGACCTAATTAATTCCTAACTAATTTATTTAGTTGAAAAATTAAATCCTAATTAGCCAACTTTCTAATTATTCATGTTTCTTATGTTTTAAGATTTTAAAACTCTTTTAAAATATAAAACATAATGTATACATGAGCTTGTGAGAATGATTGGTATATAGTAGTCTACATGACATGTTATAGCATATAATATCATATATTATAAAATTAAGTATAATACCAAGACCATATTAATGTCCATCATAGAAGAGAAAATAAAATCCTAAACTATTACATTTATTTTCTTCATTCCTTGCAATTCTCCAACTCTTGGACTTTTGAGATTTCTCCACCAACTTACCATGCCTTGGACTTGGCTGAGACCATGTTACAATTGGTGGCTTCTTTCTATTTACAACAAAATTTTTTAATTTAAAAATTAACAGAAATAAACTAAGAAGGAAACATGACTGCTTGGGCTCACCCTTCTTGTTACATCCCAAAAATACAAGAAAATTCCTCTAAGGCATTAATATGGCCAAAAATTTAATTTAAACCAAAAACAACATATCAAAGACATCATACATGCAATCATACATTGTAAATGGTTTCTAGGTGACAACCATGGATCATACACACATATAGCCATGACCTATAGGCTCTGACACCAGTTGTTGGATCTAGTTATTTTTCCTAAGTGTTTATTCTAGAAGCATGGGTTTTAAAACATTCAAGTTTGCAAACAGATGGGAACAAAACACATAAGCAAGTAACTCACAACTAGTAAGAGAAGTAAAATAGATAAGAATTCTACATACCTCTTGTAGTCACTTTAATCTTACAATTCGCTTCTCAATGCATTGATCCCCCTATTCTTTGGGAAGCACCAATCCATGAAACCTTTGGTGAATAAGCTTAGCGATTGGATTAAGGAAATGAAAGAAAATAATTGATAGCTTTTAAAGTAAATTAGAAATCCTTCCCCTTTGTTTCTCTTAGTATGGTGTGAAGAACTCTATAATGGCACACTAAAGAGTTCACTTTTTCTCTTTGTCAAATATTCACTTGTTCGGCCACAAGAGGGAGAGATTGCATATATATAGTATGCTAACCTTGGTTCTTGTGAGAACATTTGATTGTAAAATAAAAATTCAATCCCTAACCATTAGGGATTCACATGCCTAATAATGGGAAATATTAGATAATCAAATTATCAAATGATTTATCAATTAATAATCATATTATTAATTTTGATAATAACATTTTATTTAAGAATTAAATAAAACATATGTGAATTTCTAAATGGTCATGCTTGAAATAAAAATTCAAATAAATGAATTTTACTTAATTAAATTTCTTTGGCTTAAGTAGGATCTTAGTGAATATAGGTTACCTAAGACATTAAAGCACTTTTAATTTCTCACCTGTTTCACAAGTTTGAACAATTGAAACTTTGCAACAACATTAAGATAAATAATTAATTAAATTAAATTTTATCCTAATAAAATGCTATAGACGAAATTCCTAATTAAATGAGGATTTAATTTTTTTAATTAACTTCTTCAAATTAAATAATTGAACAATTCAAATATTAATTTAAAATAGTTAAACCAAAAATAATTACTAAGATAAAAGTTGTCTAAATTGAGACAACATTTGTTTTAATTAAGACAAACTTTTTTCTTAAAATTTCATTGTCTAATTAAAACAATATTTGTTTAATTTTGTCCCCTGGTCTCATATTTCATCCGATAAGTGACTAGATAATATTTTAGAACTATTATAAGACTATCTTGAAATAATGAGTAGCTAATTCATCATTTCATTGGGCCTAGATATGTCATTTTTCTTCCTGAAATCACTATAAGTGATGTAATGCTATGAACTAATTTCCTAGATTTATATTCCTGGATGTTTACTCCCACTATGATCCCAACATACAGGGTCTTGACCAATGTCACATAATACTTTGTGCCCATAGTATATTAAAGATTACAACGGTCATGAACTTGAGCCCATAATTCATCAGGTTTTCGGTTCTGCTACTAACGTATGCAATGTGTATGAGTTCAAGTTCAAAGTAATGGTATTAGCTTGAACCTGATAGCTCACTTAATTCCAATTCATTTAATAGTGTCATTACCTGAAGTCTACTACTTCAATGATTTGAGATTCATCATTCCATTACAAAACAATCTCATTCTTTCTATGAAGTTAATCCAAACACTACAGTCTTTATTTAATATAGTGACCGGCTTTATTTAGTAATTGTGAATATTCTTCTAGATTCATCCAAAGACACATATCTCCTTTTGAATAACTCTTATGCAAATATATCTTGGTTTATTAGAATCAAGGAACCTTAATAGCTAAAAAATAAAGCTTACATAAATAAACTATTTATTTATTAATATTGATATCAAATTGGGGAATATAACTTGCTTTCTAGGGTAACCTATTCCCAACAAGAATTGCAAGGCCTACTTCAATTCTATAAAGAATAAACAAGGTACAAGTTTTATAAACATGTTAGAAACCTTTTTAGTGGATGATTCTACTAATACCTTGAAAGTATATTCTGGAGCCACTAACCATGTTTGTAATTCTTTGCAGGGGTTTAAGACAAAGAGATAGCTGACTAAGGGTTAATTCCATATAAGGATGGCAAATGGAGCACTAGTCTCAACTCGGGCAATGGGAGCTATTACCTTGCATTTTTCAAATAACAAGCCATTAGTTTTTGATAATATTTATTTTATTCCTAAACATTGCTGAAATTTGATTTTTGTCTTTTGTTTAATAAATTATGGATATTCTATTTCTTTTGGTAATGAGATTACCATTTCTATGAATGGAATTTTAATTTGTTCTGAAATTATTAGGAATAATTTATATTATTTAGAACCAATTAATTGGACTACAAACGTTGCAGAAACAAATTCACCAAGTCTAAAAGAATAAAGAAATCTTGCATAGATCAAAGTTATTTATGGCATTAGTGATTAGGTCACATTAATCAAAATAGGTAAGCAGACTAATAAAGGATGGTACTCTACCATATAGATATTGTTCTTTATCAGTCTGCAAATCCTTTATTGAAGGTAAAATAATGGTACTTTACTAGATAGATACTGGTTTTTAATAGTCTGCGAATCTTGTATTGAAGGTAAAATGACTAATTCATCCTTTAAAGATAATGGTAATAGGATGAAGGATGTTCTAAACTTGGTACACACATATGTGTATTTAATGCACAACAAAAGTGATTCTTTATCTAGAGAGTTTCAGCAATTTCTGGTAGATAATGGAATTAATTCCAATTTATCAGCACCTAGAACACCTTAACAAAGTGGGTTGCTAAAAGAACAAATATGACTCTTTTAGAAATGGTGAGGTCAATGATGTCCTACACTGCATTATCATAATTGTTCTGGTGATATTGTATAGATATAGTAGCAAACCTACTAAACTTTGCTCTATCAAAGGTAGTGCCTAAGACACCAAGGGAACTATAAACATGACGTAAACCCTCTTTACGTTACTTGTGAACTTAGGGTTGTCCGGCAAGTGTATAAGCCTAAGTCCACAAATATGGAACCAATGTCAGAGGTATGTTTATTTGTAGGATATCCTAGGGGTACAAGGGGATACTACTTTTATAGTATCTAGGACAAGATGGTATTTGTTAGAGTAAATGCAACCTTCTTAGAAGAGGATTTTGTGAGAAATCACAAATCTCATAGCAAGATTGTTCTTGAAGAACAAAGTGATTTGTCAAAATCTAAGGATGAATCTGATGAAGTAATAACTAGTACCGATTAAAAAGTTGAATCTGAACCAGTGGCACCTCTTCATAGTGGGAGGGCTGTTAGACAACCTAACAGATACATGGGTTTAAGAGAGCACTTGGTGGCTCTTTCATATGAACATAAATCAAATCCCGTTACCTATGAGGAATCCATTAACGATGTAGATGATGTTCATTGGCAAAAGCCAATGAAATCAGAGTTTGAATCTATGTATTCTAACAAGGTTTGGACTTTTATAAATGCACTTGAAGGAGTAAAACCCATTGGGTGCAAATGGATCTACAAGAGAAAGAGAGGAGTTGATGGGAAGGTAAAGACCTTCAAGGCTGAACTAATAGCCAAGGGTTATACCCAGAGAGAATGTATCGACTATGAAGAAAGCTTCTTGCTAATTTCTATGCTTAAATCCATCTAGATTTTGCTATCCATAGCTGTACATCTTTACTATGAGATATGGCAAATGGACGCCATGACTGCATTCTTCAATGGAGAGCTTGAAGAGCATGTCTATATGACTCAACTAAATGGATTCACTAAAAATGGCCAAGAGCATAAAGTTTGTGAATTGCATAGGTCCATTTATGGACTTAAGCAAGCATTGAGATCATGGAATGTCACAACGTGATGGCCGGTGAAAAACCATCATTTTATGACTTTGGGTACGTAAGGGAAAACGCATAGAAAATGGGAGTCGCCACCAATTAATTAGAAGGATAATTGGGATCTTAAAAAAAGAAAAGCAAGGAAAACTGACCCTTGGAATCAGAGGAAGGGTTCGGGAGTCTAATGACGTGTGGGGAAGGTGTTAGGCACTCCACAACATCCATCACTAAGAATGGTTACCCTAAATTGATCGTACTTGAAAAATTTTAATTTATTTAAATTACCTTTTTTTATTAATAAAAAAAATAGTGGAGAAAGATGGAGAAATAAATAACTAGACCTGCCTTACCAAGTAAGTGCCTACGTACCCCGAAAGGGATCAAGGTCAACGTAGTTCATAATATTTGGCTAAGTTAATTAGGTGAGATATATGATCTCAGACTGGATAAGTTAGGATATTAGGGAAATATAAGATTTCACTTAAAGCCTAAAAAATGAATTAGGAATGGAACATTGGGAAGAATATACCTCCACTGAATGCCCGACAAAATTGAAACTTTAGGAAAATAAAATTCCACTGAAAGTCTAGAAAGAGAAATAAGTGGGACCTTGGGGAAGATGAACTTCCACTGAAAGCTTGTGAAATTTTAGGACATTGGGAATTATGTAACTCAACTGGATGTCACGAAGATTAGGACTTTAGAGAAGGTAAACAAACTCCTACTTAAAGTCCTTTGAAAGTTAGGTCATTGGGGGCAAGAATACAATTTATAAAAGTATTTAGGCAAGAACGAAAGTTATGGAAATAGTAGGGCTGAAATGCAATTTTTGAAAACTAAGGGTTGAAATGCAATTACTAAAAGTAATGGGGCCAAAATGTAATTATTGAAAATAATGGGGCCACAATGAAATTACTATAAGTATTAGGGCCAAAATAAAATTACTAAAAGTAATGGGGGACTGTCACAACGTGACTGCCGGTGAAAAGCCATCATTTTATGACTTTAGGCGCGTAAGGGAAAACGCAGAGAAAATTTGGAGTTGCCACCAATTAATTAGAAGGATAATTGGGATCCTTAAAAA
>JASKGM010012998.1:9308-21210 GCA_034509205.1 Ceratonia siliqua
ACAAATAGTAGACAATGCAGAGGCAATGAATCCTCACCCAAAGTCAAAGGAATGACAATGTGGAGACACTTACTTCTCACCCATCGTCAAAATGATAGGACAATGTGGAGGCATTAGGTCCTTACCCAAAGCCTAAGAATCAGACAATGTGCAGACACTGAGTCCTTACCCAAAGTCTTAAGGATTGAACATTGTGGAGGCACCGAGTCCTCACCCAAAGCCGTGGAGGAATAGACAGTGTGGAGGCATTGAGTCATTACCCAAAGCCTAAGAGTTAAACAATGTGGAGGCACTTAGTCCTCACCTATAGTCCTAAAGGGATGAAGTGATCCTTGGAATCACGTTTAGTTTTGAACTTCAATGATATTAAAATGGACTTGTGAAACTCTAGATTAAATGCCAAGAAACATTTCAATCCCATGTGCTTTAAAATATTTATCAAAATAATGTCTCAAAAGACCAATTTTTGGCTCTGAAGGGCCTTTAAATCCTAAAATAAACCTTATGATATTTTGAAATACTCTTTCAAATGATGCTAAGCCCAAAATGACAAATTTTACTTCAATAGGCATTTGAAACCCACAAATTAACTTAAAAAACATTTATTATGGGCCTTTGAAGCCCTTGATTAAGTGAGATTAGATCCAACATCAACTTGGTCTAAAGAGCCCTTAGAACCCACTTAAAACAAAAACTTTTGAATTTAATTTAATTTAGTTTATTTTCCTAAACCAAAATTAAGGTGCATTGGACACCTTACACTTATTAGCATAGACTAAAATAAATAACAAATAAATAATAAATAAAATAAAATAAAATAGTAAAATAAACAAATAAACAAATAGGCTAAAAAATAAAAAAATTAATAAAAACTAAAAAATTAAACATACCTTACAAACCCAGGAATAAATAAAAAGAGTAAAGGCAGAATAAGATAAATAAACAAAACAAGGATAAAGAATATACAAAATCAAATGAGATAAGACAAAATAAATGAAATATACAGTAGAATATTTACAAATCAAAAGGATCATAGCTCAAATGAAAGCAACAAAATGGACTTAGAAGCCCAGAACACACTAAGTTACCAACTACCATGAGAAATATCATGCTATTCTCATCATGGTATTAGTCCAGAAATGAGCAAATATATTAGACCATTTCTAACCCTAATTAACCTCTCATTCCAGTCAATATGACAAAACACATTTGAGCTTTAAAGACTTCCAATTCGAACAAGGCCATGTTGGTTCAAGAATTGAATCAGATCAAGCCAAAGTTGAAATAACAAAATGCATCTATTTAACCCAAATGAGAGCCTCTTTTGAAGGCGTTTTGAACTTGAATGTAAGTCTTAACTTTGACTTAAAGGTAAAGAGATTTAGGCAACAATCAAAAGGCAAATCAATTATGGATCATAGATTAAGAGTAGTACTTAAAACACCCCGCCTATCCTTGCATGAAACCATATTTTAATTCCACCAAAACAGAGTACATCCAAAGCTAAATCATAGGTGGGAACCAGAAGCAATATTATTTCACTAAAAAAAACCCATGATGCCGAGGAATATTTAGAAAGAAAATTGAAACTGATACTTTAAAAGTAATCCAGAAATGAACCCAATAGCTTGATCATGACACTTAAAACCAATCAAGCCGTGATATCACAAGGCTCTCAAAAGATTGGGGCAGTATTTAACAGGCAGGAAAACCATAAATCAATAACCAAATCTATCCTATTTAATTTATTTTGAAATAAAGTTCCAATAAAATGAAAACACATCTAGAAACTTGATGAAGCTTGGATTCAAACAAAACAAACAATTTAATTGACAAATGCCTTAATCAAAAATTGATTTTGAAATATGAAGATATTCCCCTACACCCATGGGCTTCTACGCAACTCCTAGGGTTTCAAATCATCATAAACCAATGGTACATTAAGAAAGGAATAGAGAGGCAATTGCGAAATAGGGATCGTGAAAAGGAAAATGTTACCTCCTTTTCTGTTGCACCAACGTCCCTCCCCCATGAAAACAAATAGATGGAAATTTCATACACTTGCAACTTGGAAAAGTACATATAATTTGGGGATGGATCCATTCACTACTTCACATAGGAAATGTGTATGTATGTATTCCCAGTCCATATAGCCTCCCTTATGCCTCCCCGTCCATGGATATTCATAATGTGATAATGTATATATTCTCATGCATATAGCCTCCCTTATGCCTCCCACTAATAGTCTATGGACAATCCAATGCTAGGTGCACCTAGGGTTGCTCTATGGAAGTAGCTATAGGATCCACACGAAAATAATCATCATATAACTTGAAACAAATTTTCATAATACTTTTAATCTTGTATAGTAAATCATATAGGTTTCATATACACAATAATATGAATGACAAACATTGGGTCATGATACCATCAAAAGTTTATGGTCAAACATAGAAAAATTTCTTATAGAAAATTCCATATATCTACAATGTTCATAAAATCACTAAATAAATAATAGGCATGAGGCTAAACATTTAAATTGCATTTTCTTATATATTCAAAACATATATATTTGTACATGTAAAGATTTAAATATTCAAGGACCAACCTTAATACACTTTCTCCCTTATATTAAAATGGTAAGGATTACTTATATAACAACATAACCTGAATATATATACATAATAAAATAAAAGTAAATGAAGGAATAACTTCAAATGATCTTTCTATAGAAAATATGTGGATATATATTTATGATACACTATTGTAGACAAAGGTAGAGAGTTCCACTCACCTTGATGGCTTGAAAACTCATTCAAAATACCTCCATTCCTATGTAACTGATTGGACTACCTAGGAAATGCTTCTTGAAAATTTCTATCACACAAACTAAGACTAATTTTATTCTTCCACTTGAACATTCTCTTGAAGCCGAACAACATAAGGGCTTTTCCTATAAATTACTTCAAGTCCAGCACCTTAGTAAGAGTCACAAATTATTTAAAGTTAGGTTTTTGAGCTTTCATGATAGATGAAATTGGAACCGAAAGGAAAAACATTTCTGACAACCTAATATTTCAACCCAACAACTCAAGATTTCAAGACTAGGAAAACAATACTTATTGAAATTTCTAGAGTTTGAAACTTCATCTTTAGAATAATCAAGATTCTATCTTCTCTCTCATTGCATCACGGTTACTGACCCCTTCAAAGCCTTCCGCAACACATTTTGACATTTTAGTCCACTAGAAAAAGGGAAGACTAAGAATCCTTCTAGTTAATTGGGGAAAGCTAACTCACAGCAGATTGAGTCATAAATGATGCTCCATAATTTTACAATCATCCTGAACTTCTTGTTCATTACTCTAAGGAAGGAAGCACGCCAATAACTCATAGGTATTAAAAACGCAAGCCCTTCATTCTTCAACTGATCTCATAAACTCACTCCGAACAGAACTCTCCATTAATTGAAGACCCATTACAATCTAATACAACAAAACATAAAAGTGAAAGCTAGAGGACGGAGAGAGGGTGAGAACATGTTGGAAGGACATAATAGTTTTGGAAATTGAAACTAAATTGGTAAAAACTATCTGGAGGAAGAGTCATTGTCACAACGTGAAGGCCAAAAAAGGCACAGTCATGACCTTAAGGCAACAAAAGGAAAGAAAATACCGAGATTAAAAATGGAGTCACCACCAAATAATTATAAGAATAATTGGGATCCTTTAAAAAAATCAAAAACTAGCCCTTAAAACCAGAGGAAGGATTTAGGAGTCTGATTACACATAGGGAAGGTGTTAGGCACCCCACAATGTCCATCCCTAAGGACGGTTACCCTAGATCATTTGTGCTTTAATTCATTTCTAACTTTAATTACCCATTTTTTTGTTAATACGACAAAAAGATTAAAGATGAAATAACTGGACCTACCTTACCAAGTAAGTATCTACGTACCCCAAGTGGGACAAGATCCACATAGTTTGAGATAATTTTGATGAAAAATTGCTTAGGAAGAATATATGATCACTTCCCTAAGACAGATATTAGACAATGTAAAGGCAGTGAATCTACCCAAAGTCAAGGGAAATGACAATGTAGAAATACTTAGTTCTCACCCAAAGTCAAAAGACAAGGACAATGCGGAGGCACCAAGTCCTCACCTAAAGCCTATAGAAATGGACAATATGGAGGCACTAGGCCCTCACCCAAAGTCTAAGATTGGACAATCCGAAGACACCAAGTCCTCACCCAAAGCCTACAAAATTGGACAATGTGGAGGCACTAGGTCCTCACCCAAAGTTTAAGGATTGGACAATGCGGAGGCATGAGGTCCTCACCCAAAGTTTTAGAAGAATAGACAATATGGAAGCACTAGGTTCTCACCCAAAGTTTAAGGATTAAAGCAATTATTGGAATCACATTTGGAGCTGAGTAATTTTTATAATTTGAATTTAGAGGATAATATTGAAGTGAGCCTACAAAACTCCAGATTAAATCTCAAGACACATTTTAATTCAACGAGCTTTTGAAAACTCACATTAAAACGATATTACATAAAAGACAAATTTTGGCTCAATGGGCCCTTGAAGCCCAAGACATGTTTTAATTCAATAGGCTTTTGAAACCCTCCTTTCAAATGATATTACTCCAAAACAAATTTTGGTTCAATGGGCCCTTGAAGCCCAAAACATGAAACCCACTTAATTGAAAAATAATTTTCCCAAATGAAAAGAAACTCAAAATATTCAGCCAAAAAAAATTTATTTAATTTTTTTTCAAAAGAAAAACCTTTTTGAAATTGATTTTATTTAGACTATTACCCTAAACCAAGATCAAGGTGCATTGGATACCTTCAATAATAAGAAAAATAATCAATAATAAAAAGATAATGAAATAGAAAATAAATAAACATGATAAATGATAAAATAAAAAAATGGCTTATGCCTTACAAATGAAACTCAAAGGGGGAAAATTATAAAATATATACATAGAACATAAAGAAATAAATGAAAACAAAATAAAGTAGAAATAAAATAACATATAGCCCCATGAATAAGCAATCAAAATAAATAACTCAAAGATCACTAACATGTATGGAATATAAGGTGGACTCAGGAGCTTAGGTGCATTCCATGTCTTACACTAATCAATCCAAACCATGATTAGAAACCTAAGGTGCAACTCATTGACCATAAATAATTTCCACTCATGGAGAATAACAATCTAATTTCACCATAATCCTTCTGACCAGATGGCAAAGAGAGACAAAACAGAAAATACCACACAATTTCAAAACTTTATATCAGAAGCCTAGGACAAAGACAAAATCACACTGCTTTATTAAGAAAATCTATTCAAAACACCAAGGAAGCCATAATATGGAACTGAAAAACAAGTGAAACTAATGACCTGACACTAACACCTCAAGATAGTAAAATAATAAGAAAAGCAGAGGTGAGTTACACTAGAAACCAATGTATTTTCCTCTGAAGAAATTATGTCAATTTGGAACTAGAATCAAGGCCATCTCTTTCATGAAAAAACAACCCAGAAATTACATTAAGCCTTAAAGACACATCACTACTATGAGTCATAATCTTATTTCCTAAAAAATTTCACATGATGTATAGTAGGAAAACTAAAATATCAAATTAAAACATTTGCTAAACTACCCTTACCAAGCAAACAAGAAAGTGATTTAGGAATTCTAAACACTCTTCAATTAGATAAGATTAAAGACACAGTATACACGTTCACTCATAGGTTCTTTGCCTTTAACTGAGATACTAGGAGCTAAGCAACCCACAAATTATCCAAGTCATACACATACTCACCCACCGTAACAAATACAATTAGAAAAGAAAAGGGAATGGGGCTTACCTCCTTGATGTACTACAGGAAGCTATCCTCTTTTCCCACTCAAATTTCTAGCAAACAAAAGGCAATGGTGGATTAAGTTTTTTTTTTCCAAAATTCCTCAAAAACCCCCCTGTATTGCTATCATTTACCCCCCTTTTATAGACAAAATGCCTCACCCATCAAGGGTTATAATTATACCATCAAAAAAATGAATTACCACATCAGAGAGTGAGAAAAGAGGCATTAACCTGTGGTTACATTAGGGAGGTGAATGGGCTATGAAATCAGGTGACAAAAATTGATGGGCTATGGCATGATATTACGGATTGATATGGTAGATAGATATACAATAGAGGGGATCAGATGTGTTGGTGTTTATTGGGTGAAACCCAGAAATGGAGGTGATGGATGAAAGAGGGACCACTGTATGCCGAGTGTGCAAGGAATGAAGATGCAAGAAATGGGGAAAAGACCATGGTGTGTGAATCTGGTGAGGGGCCATAAAATCAGGACATAGGTGCAGGAAGTAGAGCACGAAGGTTATGTGTGCTAGTAGGGGGACCATTGTGTATTTAGAAGGTGTTACTGCATAAGTGTTAAGTGTAGGGAGGAAGTATAGAGTACTTGGCTATGAATGTGAAGGCTGTGGTTGTGAGGGAATGTGAAGGGTGCATGCAAGGTACAAAGGGAACTAGGGTATGAGAGAAGAAATATAACATGGGGTTTACAACTAGGGGTCCAGCAAATAGAGAAGGAAACCGGGTTATGAGCTGGACCGGGTTGACAAGGGAATGGGCCAACTTGGGGATTGAGCCAAGAAGAGGTTGGATGGCTTACATGGAGCAATCTAGGAGTGTTGTGAACTTTGGGCTAAAGGGATCAATGGATCAAAATGGAAATTGGGCTAAAAATGTGTTGATGGTAAGGAGGTATTGGGTTGGCCGAAAATTAGGCTTTTTGTATTTTTTCTTTTAATTTCATTTCTTTGCATTTTTCTATTTTATATATTTTTATTTTGTATTATTCCTTTTGAACAATTAAAAAATTCATATTATTATTTTTTTAGTTTTACATTTTATATTTTTGTATTTGACTTTTATTATTATTTATTTTTTAATTTTCTTCTCTCTTTTTTAGTATTTTAGAAGCTATCTGGACAAAATCAGGTATTGATAGTTGCTCCTCTTTACTTACTTCTTTATGGGAAAGATGAAAAACTGATGGCTCCTTAAGTTTACCTATAAGGAATAAGTAAAGATAAAAAAAACATATTTTGTCCATAAGCGAATTCAACAGGCAAAGTGAGATCAACATGTAGCAAGGGTAAACACCGCATACAAGAAATTAAGAATCCGATGTTGGAATGAAACCATATACAACTAGTGAAAATCACTTTGCGAATTGGCAAGGGAAAAACCGCATGAAACTAAAAGAAATTGGGAATCTGGTAAAGGCATCGCCGCATAAACCAAAGAGAAAAATTTGAAAACCAGTAAGGGTCAAAACCACAATGAGCTAGAATTTTCAAGATGAATGAAGAACACTTTGCGAGTTAGTCAGGGAAACACTGCATGAAATCAAAAGAAATTAGGAACCTAGTAAGGGCATCGCCACATAAACCAAAAAGAAAATTTTGAAAATCAGTAAGGGAAACACCGCATTGAGCTAGAATTTTGAAAATCAATGAAGACCACTTCACGAATCGGCTAGGGAAACATCGCATGAAACTGAAAGAAATTGGGAATATGGTAAAGGCATCGCAGCATAAACTAGAAAGAAAATTTTGATAATTAATAAGGGAAACACCGTATTGAGCTAGAATTTTCAAAATCAATGAAGAATACTTCGCGAATTGGCCAGGTAAACACTGCATGAAACTAAAAAAATTGGGAATTTAGTAAGGGCATCACCATATAAACTAGAAAGAAAATTTTGAAAATTAGAAAGGGAAACACCTCATTGAGCTAGAATTTTCAAGATCAACGAAGAACACTTGGCAATCAACTTAGGAAACACCGCATGAAACCGAAAGAAATTGGGAATCTAGTAAACATTTTAAATCATACCTTACTCGTCCAAGAAAGACTCAATCCAAGCGTTCTCACTCTCAGGACCTACCTTACCAATTCTTTTGTTTGATGATTTTCTGTTTGTTCATTTCATAGAATTTGTTATGTGCTTGGTCATTCAATAATAACCCAAAGTTAGGAATGTTTCTCTTTGATTTTAATGGATGTTGACTCAGATTGTACCAAGTAAGCAGCTCCTTAGTCCTTGCAATACATGACCAATAACCACTGATAAAACACTAATGAATAATTTTTAATTTTGCTTCTATACTAATCCATTCTTATTTTATCTAGAGAAATGATGAAACAAAGATTTATTAAAAGAATAAACCTCTTTCTATTAAAGTGAACATGTTTGAAAGCAACAAGAGTACCAAATGTGCTGGAACAAATATATTTTCAAATAAAATAGTCATAGGACTCTTATACCAACAACTGATGAAATAAAGGAATGGCTACAAAATTGCCCTATTTTAAATTTATCAGCCTCTATTGACTTTGATTCTCATATTGCAATCGATATGCACCATAAGTCTTTGGCAGAATTGGACCAAGGATGTCATAATTTCTCATGGGAACGTTACCCTAGTTCTATATTCCAAAACATTGTTATAGTCTGTAATCATCTTTATCACTAAAAAATCTTGAATATAGTTCTCCCATTGAGAGTGTCTTGATTTGCCTTTTTAGATTTTTGACTTAGCTGTTTTCTTAATTTTTACCTAAGCCTCTCTTTCAGGTTTTCGACTTAGCGGGATTCCTTAACTTTTTCCTAAAGCACCCTTATGGGTTTTCAATTTAGTAGGTTTTCTTTTCTTTTCTTCTTTGTTTTTCTTTCTTCTTACACATAGTAGTGTTTTACATAATCTAAATTCACTGGCATAGTAAATTCTTGTCCATTTGTATTGGTAAGAATCAAGGATCCATGGGCCTTTATAAACCGGGGCCTACTTTCCTCTCGTATCCTCTTGATTAGTTTTCTTTCTTCTATTAAGTTCAACTATTCATAGTAGACCTGGGCCTATTCAGATTCGTCAAGCTGTGCTTCCATGAGTACTTTGAGAAAAGGGATTTCCACTTCAATAGGTGTTACCGCCTCCATTCCGTAAACTAAAGAATATGGAGTTACACCAATTGAAGATCTTACCTAAGTGCGGTAGGCATGAAGGGCATACAGGAGCATCTCATGCCAATCCTTGTAAGTTACCACCATTTTACCTAATATTCTTTTGATACTCTTATTTGCAACTTCGATTGCTCCATTCATTTGTGGCCTATATGGTGATGAGTTATGAATTACTCGTAAAATTTCTTTACTTTAGCACCATTTAAATTTGGTGCATTATCCATCATTATCTTTGCTGGTAGTCCATAGCGGCAAATGATGTTGATCCTCATGAACTTTAGGAACACCTTTTGGGTAATGGTAGCATATAAAGATGCTTTAATCCACTTCATGAAATAATCAATAGCAACTAGTATAAAACAATGGTCATTAAATGCTTTCGGGTTGATGGGCCCAATCATGTCTAAACCTCACATAGAGAACATCCATAGAGCTGTTAAGTTATGCAATTGGAATGGTAAAGTATTGACATGATTAGCATAAACCTAACATTTATGACACTTTTGACAATAATTGATGCAATATTTCTCTTAGTAGACCAATAATATCCATACCTTAGAATCTGGTGGGTCATCATATGGCCATTAGCATGGGTTGTACACATTCTCTCATGTACCTTTATCATAATTACTTGAGCCTCTGTGTTATATACACAATGGAGTAATGTCCCATCATAACCTCTTTTGTACAAAACTTTTCCACTTAAAAAGAAACCCATTGCTAACTGTCTAATGATTTTCTTATCATTTTCTTCTATCCCCTCAAGGTATTGCTAATGTTGGATGTATTGCTTAATATTTTCAAACCATGGCTTTTTGTCACTCCGCTTGATATTCAAGCAATAAGAAGGTTTATCCCTGGATTCTACACTAATCGCCAAATCATCTAGCACATGAATAAGTACCTATGATTAGATGTTGTATTATCAACTAGCATATCAATTTGGGGGTCTAGCCTTGGCATGTCATGATAAGACCATGTAAACACATCAATGAATTCCTTAAGGAAGGTGATCATTTCTTCTCTTTGAAGGTTGCTTACAATTTTGAGTTCTTTTTTATCTTCATATGTTCCCAGATTTATCGTTTCTATTTCTTCATTATGAGAAGTTATTCCTTTCTTGAATGATTCAATTATCTTTGAGAACCTCTCCATTGTTTCATTATCTTCTTCTTCAAAATCACATATATCTACATCTATTTCAACATGAGAATCAATTATTGGTTGCTGATAAATTTCATGGAAGCAAGAAAATTGGGAAGCAATAATTTCCCTGAATAATGGAAAATGAAAAATAATCAAGAATATTTACAATAAGAATGGAATGAAAGTAATACAAAATGTAATTTTATTTAACTAGATAAAATAAGGTTAAACACTTGATAAAATTCAAGTGGCTTTGGACCTTAGCCAAATGAGTCGAGTCTAAAATTAACTATTACTCGTATGTATAAATATCAAGAATTGGCTTCGCATCCTAGTTGCTTAGTAGTGTGCTTCCTTGATCTAGCTTGATCTAACCATCCTAATTTCCACTATCCTTTACAGCATTTATAGACCCACCTGGATGATGAATTTGAGCTCGTACTAGGAATGTACCATATAGAGGGACAAAACCTTTACTAGCCTTACTTTTTGGATCTCAACCTATCCTTTCCCTCCATGCAATGTCAGTCACTTCAATAGGTGAACTAATTCCTTGCAGCCTTATGCATAAGCCCTTGCCTGGCTAATATCCATTCCTTCGCAGTATTTCTTCTACCCAATTCTTTAATTTTGTAGCCTCCTCATTTTTTGAATCCCCTTCCATAATTTCTAACATCTATAATGAACTCTCCAATGCTTACTCAGCCACTTCAATATAAGGAATCGAGACCAGCTTGGAAATTAACATCTCCTCTTCACTCTTGATTGTTATTATTCTACCTTAATCAATGAACTTCAGCCTTTGATGCCATATAGATGGTATAGCTCTTACAGCATGGATCCATGGCATACCTAATAACATTAAATAAGATGGCTCAATGTCCATAACCTGAAACAACACCTGGAAAGTACTAGGGCCAATCTCCAAGCCTAATGTAATGTTTCCCTTCACTTCCCTCTAGGAGCCATCAAATGCTCATACTACAAGATCCCTTTCCTTCATTTCATCATGATTTACTAATAGTTGTACTAACATAGAGTAGGGCAGAACATTTAGAATGGATTCATTATCTGATAGAACATTCACAATTATGCAATCTCCACACTTCACAGTGATGTGTAATGCTTTATTATGCTTACTGCCCAATGCACTTAGATCTTCCTCTAAAAAGGTGATCGTATTAACAATCTTTACATAGTTTATTAGGTTTTCAAACTTTTCTATAATGATGTTGGGTGCAATATAAGCTTAATTCAAAACTTTCTGTAAATCCTTATGATGTGCTTTCGAGCTAATGATTAAACCCATAAATTACTCCAAAATATCATACTTGCTTTGCTTCATTATTCTGAGAAATTACTCCTCCTAATCATTGCTCTTACTAATAGTAGCTTTTACTACCTTATCCTTTCTTTTCCTTCCCTTTGTTGATTCAAAATCTCCAGGGCATAGGCTCTCCTAATTCTGTGAAACATTGTTCGCATCATTTTCTTGTTCACTTACTTTGTTAGGACTATATCTACTTAACTATATTGGATTGCACAATGTCACCGTCAGTGTATAAATTCAAGGTACTGCATTAACCTTCTCAAATGGAAATGGCGAAAGGGGCTTAATTATCAATGTGGGGGTCTGAACTACATTTACTGGTGATTCTTGCTTTACTATGAACATTATGGGTTTTAGCAATGTCTTCTT
>JASKGM010012998.1:24359-35528 GCA_034509205.1 Ceratonia siliqua
GCCTGTGTAGTATTTTCGAGTTCCTTCACTCACTGCTCTAATATTTCATTCTTTTGGGCCAAGTTTAACTTTTCTTTCATAGCCATTGCTAAACTTGTTTCCAAGGTTTCTAATCTGACTTCAAGTTTTTGCTGCTAATTTGTGATTGAATATGGCTATTGTGGGGCCAAATTAACTTTCTGTCTTTGTTCATCCATTTATAATATTCATTTGTGGCCCTTACAATTTGCTTTCCCAATTCTTTTTTTCCTAGCACTACCATATTATCCCAAGCCTGTTGACTTCGTTAATCAAGCTTCTATTTTCCCCTTGATTGTAGTAAAAATTGAGTCCGTCTATCAACTTCTGAGATGGTACCTTTTGAAGTTGTGCCAACTGCTTAAGTGCCACTGCTAATGTATAGGAACTACATCCTGTAGCACTGATTAAAGACAAAAGGAAATTTGCCACAACTATAAATTACATCATCTTGGTTCCATCATGGTAATTTCCACAAAATTCCATCTCTCTTGGCATTATCACATAGCTTAATCCACTCCATGATATTTTAGTTTTCTATTTTTATTATGCTAAACAAATCAAAAGGCTCTAATTTTTGTGTTTTGGAGTATTGTAACTTCCCACAAAAATGGGTGACCATCAAAACATAGAGCATTGATAAACAACATTTGATTTTGCCTTCTTGACTTTCATAGGAAAAATTGAGAGTGAGAAAAGCCTCTGCAAGAATAGTTGGCACAGGATTGACACAATGAAAAGACACAATAGTTTAATGAAATGCTATAAATAAAGACAATCCGTAAGAGAAAATGTTACTTACACAATCTATTTTCTCTTTATTCACTTCCTTTCATTTATTTAGAACAGATCTTGAGGAAAAAATACTATCATTGTTGAATATTGACTTTTGGATGCTTAGATAAATCCTAGAAACGTATTTATTTGAACTTGGCAGCAACTAGTGAGGGCAAATAACATTTTAAGGACAGTGTCTTGTACATGTTCTAAGCATACAAGTTTTTTTTCATCTTCAATACTTTTACTAGTTTTTTCCATACTTCACCATCCTCTACTTCACCTTCTATGGCATGATGTGCATAGCAATGACCCCAAACCAAAACATTTCAACATTTGATTCAATATGGAATATCGTCTCAGGGTTCATTGTCCCAGACCAGTATGTTTTGGCTTTTTCTTAGTCTTCTCTAATACTTAAGACTAAGATATGCTGCTAGATGAACAAGTCTTTGAAATATTAATTAATTTTTGCATATTTTTCATGCATTAATAAAGGATCCCAATATGGTGGAGATGGTTCTACTGGACAAATCTAATTGCTTGGAGTTTTTATGGGTTGGTTGCAACATAATTTGGAGATGTAAAGGACAATATTAAGTCTGCTGAGACAAGAGCAATAGTGGAAAAGTTTGTGAGAAAGTACTTTGGTTTCAAGCATGATTTTGTAGGAGTTGTTGCAATTGTGGTTGTTGGATCCACAGTTCTGTTTACATTCATCTTTGCTATATTTGTAAAGATCTTTAATGTCCAATGGCACTAATAACTCCATTTACCATTTAAATGTATCTTCATAGCCTATGGAATTTGGAATAAATGTTTATATATAATGCATTTGTTAATAGTTTCTGTCTTTCTTCCCTATTAGGTTATTCCATGGAATTTCCAAATTACTTGTCCTTTCCCCCTTTGATTCCATAATTGAGACAACTCAATGAGAAATAAGAGGCGTAGGGAGATCCATTCACACATTGCTTATGAAAAGTACTGGTATTAGCTGATGATTTTGGAATCTATACTATATATAAAATTTAGATATCTATGTTGATTTTGCACCAAGTGTCAATGGTAGGATATAACTTATATACATATATTAATCACATATTTTTTTAGTTAATGGACTTCGCTATGCTGCTCTAGGAGTAGCCATACTCCCAAAGTAATTTTTTTATTTTTTTATATTTTTTTAAGAAACAATTTAAAAGAATTTAAAAATATTGAAATAAGTAAATAAATAATTTTTTTTCATAACACAAGTAGTAAAAAATAAATAAATAAACAAAGTAGAAAACAAAAAGTAAAAGAAATTCCTTTTATTTTTTTTACTTTTTTGATTTCTCTTCAATTTTTTAAATTCTTTTAAATTATTTCTTAAAATAAAAATTACAAGAAAATTTAAAAGCTACTCCCGGAGTATGATTACTCTTGAAGTAGCACAAATCAAAGACCTTAATTAATTAATAGGCAATATATTACCATATGTGGACATGTTGTTATTTAGTTAGTGTAATTATCTGATAAATCGTCAAGGGAAATCATGTTGAAAACATAAAAAAAAAAAATGAAAGGGGAATAGTAAAATTGCGTGCATTCAATATGATTTTACTTATTTTTTGTCAAATAATCACTCTATATGAATAACAAGAAGATCACATATACTAATAACTACAACATGACGAAACTCATGAAAATGAAGGAAATGAAAGAAAATAAATAGATTAAGTACAAATTTGTTGCTTTTCTTTAAACATTTTTCTCCTAAAGCCCCAACTTCATATCATACTTTCATATTTGCAAAAGAAAGAAAAGTATAAGATCAATTGGATCTTTGTGAAGTCTCTCCAGAGTCTAATTGTTTTTTACATGGCTAATGAAAAAAAACTAAATAAAATCGAAACAGACAAAAAAATTCATGCATAAAGGACTAGAGAACAAAAAAATTGTGTGAAGTTTAAGAACACCACGCCATATATAGAAGAATTTGTAAAAATAAATTTGAATTCTTTTTGAATGGATGGTAAATGTTAATGATGGTCATTTGAACCAATAAATTAGTTAAACTATAGTATATATTCAATATTTTAATTTCAAACACTATATTGAATAAAAAAAAGAAAATTACAGAGTTAGATATTTTAAAAAGTTAAATAATGATTTCAAATTTGAAATTTTGTTTCAGATTTAAGGGAGTAATAACTCTAATGGTATTTCCAAGATGAGTAGAGCATAGAATGATGTGAAAGATAGTCTTGAGAAATGATATATAAGATTGCAATAATTATTTTGAGCCAATAAAAGGAAGACAATTTCAAATTCTTATTTTTGAAAACAAAATATGTTATTAATAAGGACATATTTATATAGGGGTTACTCACCTACAGTCTTGGTTAAAAGGTAACTTTTGCTTTATCTTTTTTTTTTTAATAATTTTTGTAAATTGTAGATCAACCATTCTCCCTTCCCTATTTGCAGATCAGCCCTCTCCTATTTTACAATGTTTTAGGGTGCAAAGTTAATCTCTCGTCACTTACTTCTCCCAATGCTTCTCTACTGTCAAAATTTCTCTCGTCCCACTACTTTCCTTACCTTGCGCAGCACATAAAGCGAAATCCTTACTCGTTCCTTCAAGTAAAATAGTTGGTGTAGAAGAATCTTGGGCAATGGTTAAGTTTGCTTTGGTTGTGAACTAGTGGTGGGTTCATTGACATCATCAAAGAAGAAGGAGTACAGATTTACAAATTGGCTCCATGAGGGCAAGCGCTCATTATATGCTATTGTTTTCAACTTCATTGACTCCCGCCACTTCAATGTTTTGGTCATAGTTGGTCATACTAGGGTTTGTTCCCATTCATTTTTCTACTTGGTTGCTAAGAAAATGATACAAAATGATAATTAAAAGTTTTGTAGTATGTTAATCCATGTGCTTACCATTATTGCCTTCACAAATGTTGAAACTTTTTAGTTATTTTTTCCTAATTTTTTTGAAACCAAAGCAGGACTTGATTCATCCATTTAATGTTTCTATTTGCATTGATGATCATTTGTAGCATGAGGTGGATGAGTACTATTTGTTTTAGTCTATCTCCTTAAATTCATGGAAAGTTAAAAGTTTTACTACTATAAATGATAAATTAAAATGGTATTTTAATTATCCAGTTCTTAAAGGAAATTCATTATGTGACATTGTTAACAGAGTGTATGAATGGGTTAATGGAGAATGCCTTAACTGGAGCTTTGGGAGGAAAAACAACGAGATTACCCTTTCTCTTTTGTCTCCATATTGGCTTCTAGTTTATTGAATTGTCGAACCAATTAGACAATTAGCATAGACTTTGCCCCTAGCTATCTTGCAGTCCAATTTTTTTAGTTACAAGGAAAATACTAAAAATATTATGATTTTCAATAATTTGATTTATTTTAACAATGCATAAGGTTTTTTAAGGAAGGGTGGGTGCTTGCCTCAAATGGCTTGGCTTGATTGCCCACATAGCTGATGTGGTTGACCTATTATTTAAAAATTACCTAACAAAATTTCTTGTTTAGTAATTACTATAGATGAATGTTTCTGGTAGATCTTCAATTGTGCTCTTGCCCTCTTTAGAATTTTTGTTCTTCATATGCATATTTGCTAGAATCAACATCAGCAAATTGACGCTCTAACTATATTTTTAAGTTTTATAACTAATCCAAGCACGTTTCATTTTCCTCCTATTTATTTTAAGTTTTTAACGGTGAATCCCTTTATAAAAAATTACTATAATGGTTTATCTTTTTAATTGATTAGGTTACTGTTTATCAATGTCTTGAGGAGGAGTTATAGCTATTTTGCAATCTTGCATGGATGATGTTGTAAGTGGACACTGTTGTCTGTCTAACATTTTTTGTTGAAATTAATGTGTTGTTTAAGGATATTATTGTAATTATATTTTAAGTTATGGGTAAAGTAGGTATTGTACTACTCTAGTCAAAGTATTGTAATATTATGAGTAACTTTCTGAATTTGGTGAGATAGACTATTATGTAGAATGAAAAATCAAAACATGGTGGTTCTAGTTGTCTCTCCCTAAAATACTCTTTTATTTACATCTCTGTATTTCTCCTTAGACTCATACAGATTGAGGCATTAACAACAAACAGAGTGGTATCAGAACAACATGATCTTGAAGGATTGGGAAGAGTGTTGCCGGAAGATCCACCACAGCCAGAGAACATGAACATTGTGTTGTCAGAAGATATGACATCACCATAAAAATGTTGATCTACCGATAGAGAGAGATCTAAGAGATTTAAAAAGATATGAAAAAAAGGATAGATCTGAAAAAGGAAAAAGATAGATTTATAGAAAAGGAAAAAGAGAGCGAGAGAGAAAGATCTTAAGAAAAGGAGAAAAAAAGAGATAGAGGGAGAGAGATCTGCATGAAAAAAAACGAAGAAGAAGAAACTTGTTCCAGTTTCTAGAAAATTCAGTAATTATGAAGAGCCCCCTGGAGATTCATAATGTATAAATAGCACTCTAGAAATTCCATAATTTTCAAAAAGAGCCCCTAAAAAGTTTGAAATTCAGAAAAGAGCCAGGGATTTCAAAATTTTCAAAAAGTTCATAAATTCAAAAATTTCAACATGGTTGGTGCAAATAATCAAGGTTTGAGTATCCAACAATGTTGTATTCCAATTTTTAATGGTGGGAACTATGATTTCTGGAGTTTGAAGATTAAAACTTTTTTTTTAATCTCAAGATTTATGGGATTTAGTTGAGAAAGGGTATGAAGAACTTGAACCAACAACACCTCTATCAAATGCTCAAATTGAAATCTTAAAACAGAATTTAAAAAAAAAAAGGACGCAAAAGCCTTATGCTTTATTTAGCAAGCTTTTTTTGAACATTTGTTTTCTAGAATTGTGAGGGTTTCAACCTCTAAAGAGGCTCGGATGGTTTTACAAGAAGAATTTCAAGGTAGTTCTAAAGTGAAAGCTATTAAGCTACAAACTCTTAGGAGAGAGTTAGAGAATATGAAGATGAATGAATTTGAAAAGTTGAAAGAATATTTTGGCAGAGTTACTGAAGTTGTAGATCAAATGGGATTATATGATGAAGTAGTTTCAGATAAGAAAATTGTTGAAAAAATTCTCATAGACTTACCTGACAAAGATGATGCTATGGTGTCAATCATTGAAGAACAAAAGATCTTACTAAGTTAAGCGTTCGAGAGTTGATGGCATCATTACAAACCCATGAGCAAAGGTTTTTAAGGGACTCTAAAAGGTCTGTTGAAAGTGCTTCTCAATCTAAGCTCCAGGCGACCACAAAATCAAAAGAGTCATCATCTCAAGAGCACTAAAAAGGATAATCAACCAGAGGAAGTAGAGGTAGAAGAGGTAGAGGCAGAGATAGAGGCCAAAGAGGAAGAGGAAGAAGCAATTTGACAGAAAATCAAGTGGTGAAAGTTCTCAAAAAAGATGTAGTATTTGTCAAAGAAGTAGTTATACAGATAGAGATTGCTGGTATAAGGGAAGTTGCAGTGCTACCATTGTAAAAAGTTTGGGCATATGCAAAAAGATTATAGGTTGAAAATGAACAAGTAAATGTCATTGAAGGAAAAGAAGATGAACAATGGAGTGTTTTTTATAACTGTCAGGTGGTTAGTGAAACAAAAGCCAATGTCTGGTTACTTGATAGTTGGTGCAGTAACCATATGACAAGGAATAAAAACATTTTCTCGTAGATAGATGTAAAAGTAAATGCTCAAGTCAAAATGGGAAATGGCATTTTGGTGCAAGCAACAAGAAAAGGAACAATTTGTATCCACACAAAGGAAGGAGTGAAGTTGATTCACGATGTGTTACTAGTTCTTGACTTAGACCAAAATTTGTTGAGTGCTAGACCATTTTTGGAGAAAAGATATTTAGTCTATTTTGAAGATGATGGCTGCACAGTTTATGACAAAAGGAAGGGGAAGAAGCTTATGGCAAAGATGAAAATGGAGAAAGGTAGAATTTTTCAACTAACATTCAATTATGGGGAGACATGGCATTGAAGGCATAAGTCATAGATGTGTCTTGGCAAGGGCTTAGAAGGTTTGGATATTTACATCTTCATGGGCTAAAATTGTTTCAAGAAAAGTGCATGGTGCATGGACTACCAAAAATGAGAGAGAAATCTGGTATATGTGAAGGTTGTGCTATGGGAGAACATCATAGAGACTTATTTCCAAAAGGAGGTGCATGGAGAGTTAAAAGGGCATTGGAGCTGGTTTATACAGATGTCTGTTGTCTAATGACTTAGGTTTATTTTGTTCATAGTGGAAATAGGTACTTTATTTTATTCATTGATGATTATACAAGAATAACTTAGGTTTATTTCATAAGACAAAAATATGAAATGTATGGTGTCATTAAAAAATTCAAAAATTATGTTGGAAAGCAAAGTGGTTGCTACATGAAAGTTTAAGGAGTGATAGGGGTAAAGAATATACTTCCTATGAGGTTGAGAATTTTTGTGAAGATGAGGGCATTGAAAGACAGCTCATAGTTGGATATTCTCCATAGCAAAATGGAGTTTCTGAAAGAAAAAATCAGACCGTGCTAGAAATGGCCAGAACAATGCTCAAAGATAAAGGTATGCCTAATTCTTTTTGGACTGAAGCTATTTATATAGTAGTGTACTTGATAAACAGGTGTGCAACTAAAGTAGTGGAAGATAAGACTCCATTAGATGCTTGGAGTAGGAGAAAGCCTTCTGTAAGGCATTCAAGATTTTTGGTAGCATGTGTTATGCTTAAATTCCAAAAGAAAAGAGGCACAAGCTAGATGAAACAAGTGAAAAATGTACTTTTGTGGGTTATGACATAAAATCTAAGGGCTATGGGCTGTATAGCTTGAAAAGTAACATAATTATCATTAGTAGAGATGTATTGTTTGATGAGTAAGCTAGTTAGGAATCGGAACAAGGAAAAGTCCAAAAGCAAGTTGTTGTACTTAGAGAATAGGCTAAAAATGAAGAAAGAAATGCTAGAGAATCTCCACAATTATCACCAAGAAGTGATCCATCATCATCCTTAAGTGATGGCTCAAGTTCAAACTCATCCAGCCAAAGTAGTACTCCAAGAAAAATGAAAACCCTAGCTGAAATATATGAATCATGCAATTATTGTGTTGTTAAACTAGAAAGTTTTGAAGAAGCCAATAAAGAAGATGTATGGAAGAAGGCTATGGAGGAAGAAATTTAAATAATTGAAAAGAGTAAAACATGGGAGCTAGTAGATAAGCCAAAAGATAGAGAAGTGATTGGAGTAAAGAGGGTTTATAAAATAAAACACAAGCCAAAAGGCTTAATATTGAAGAACAAGGCAAGACTAGTTGCAAAAGGTACTCACAACAACCTAGAATAGACTGTCATGAAATGTTTACTCTAGTATCTAGAAAAGACATAATTCGGACACTTATTGCACTAGCAAGATTGGTTGTTATACTAACTTGATGTGAAGCTAGCATTCTTGAATGAAGTACTGAAGGAAGAAATTTATGTTGAACAACCAAGTAGGTTTGTTAGAAAAGGAGAAGAAGATAAAGTCTACAAGCTGAAGAAGGCTTTATATGGATTGAAGCAAGCACCTTGGCTGTGGTATAGCCAAAGTGACACTTATCTTGTCTAGCATGAATTTACCAAGAGTAAAATTGAACCAACACTTAATGTAAAAAGGCAAGGTTCGTTTATTCTTATTGTTGCAATCTATGTTGATGTTTTAATTTTTTCTAGAAATGATAAGAAAATGATTGAAGAGTTTAAAAAGATATGATGAATAGATATGAAATGAGTGACTTGGGATTGTTACATCATTTTCTTGGCCTTAAAATTTATCAACAAGAAGATTGAGTATTTGTTTCTCAACAACAGTATGTAAAAAATTCAATATGTTTAGTTGTAAAACAATGGCAACACCACTTGATGTAAATGAGAAGTTAATGAAAGAAGATGGAGGTAAAAAAGTAAAAGCACTTTGTATAGAAGTATTATGGGTAGTTTACTGTATCTTATGGCAACAAGACCAGATATTAAGTTTGCTGGTAGTTTGCTGTCCAAATTCATGTAAAATCCTATTCATTTTCATCTTAGAGTAGCTAAATGAGTTCTTCATTACATAAGAGGAACCTTGGCTCGTGGGATTAAATATTGGAGAGATGAAGAGCTAACAATGATTGGTTTTTATGATAGTGATTGGCTCAGTTCTAGAGATGGTATGAAGAATATGACAAGTTTTGTTGTCTCACATGGCTCGAGAGTATTTTCATGGCAATTAAAGAACAAGAATCAGTTGCACAATCATCTACTGCAGCTGTATATATATCAGCTACAATGGCAACTTCTTAAGCAATTTGGCTAGGGAGAATTTTGGAAGATGTTGGGGAAAAACAAGAAATAGCAACAAAGATGTTTTGTGACAATAAGCCAGCAATAGCTTTGGCAAAAACCCAGTGTACAATAGCAGGATAAGGTACATTGCTATGAAGCATCACTTTGTTATAGAGAAAATTGAAGAACAAGAGGTAAAGCTGAATTATTACAAGTTCGAAAATCAAGTTGCAGACATTTTCACCAAGGCATTACCCAAAGAGAAGTTTTAGAAATTTAGAGAACTTTTAGGAGTGTTGGAATAACCCATTAAGGGGGAGTGTTGAAATTAATGTGCTGTTTAAAGGTATTATTGTAATTGTCTTTTAAAATTTATGGGTAAAGTAGGTATTATATTGTTCTAGTCAAAGTATTGTAATATTATGAGTAACTTTCTGAATTTGGTGAGATAAACTATTATGCAGAATGAAAAACCAGAACATTGTGGTTCTAGTTGTTTCTCCCTAAAATACTCTTATATTTGCATCTCTGTATTTCTCCTTAAACTTATATAGGTTGAGGCATCAACAACCAATAATTTTTTAGATATTTTTTTTCTTTTGGAGATGACTGGAATTTTTATCTGTTTTGTAGACCAGAAGGACGAATCTTTTTACATAGTGAGCTGGGCATGCAATTTTGATGGGAGTTCTTTTGCAATGGCAGGAGGAATCAATGGTATAATCTAAGTCATTGATGCTGGAAGTGAGAAGATACACAAGGTGTTGCATAACATTCTAGGTTTTCTTCTTCTTACAAGAATTAATTCATGATGGTAATGATAATTTCTTATCAGTTGATGTGAAGCAGAGGAACATGATTATAACTTAACATATCTTTATTTATAATTAAAATTCCCTAATTCTAATTGTATGGACTCGATTAACACTTATGATGATGCCGTCAACTTTGTGGTATACGGGTTAGAGGGATTGGTGTTCTTATGACTGGCATACTACATTTTAAAGGTAAGGCTGAGAGAGGAAGAAGGGAAAAGCACGAAGCACAGAGCAGTAATGACCTATTAAAGCAAGAGTCTGCGGTGATAGCATTAGTGATGAGCATGTTAGGCTACATGGTGTAATGTGGGTTGTCGAATGGGTTAGTGAAGTTTTGGGAATGGGAAAGGGAAACTAAGAATGAAAAGGAGAAGAAGCGAAGAGAGTGAGGTAATGAGGGGGCACGAGCAAGTGATTTTGTGCATGATGGCTGCAAGGAAGTTGGTGTTGAGTGGGTCAGCATATAAGACAATATGTATGTGGATGGGGGAAGGGGTTATACACTCCTAGGTGTCAGTTCTGTCAGGGCATAATAGATTAGTGAAGCGCTTGGCAGTGGAAGAGGAAAAGGAATCATTTTTGGCTAAAGATCTATGGTGGATAATGTACAATGGTAGTCTGGATTATTTAGTGAATGTGTGGAGCATATGGAAAAACTTACTTATTGGGGGGCCATGTCCAAACTCCTATGCCCAACTTTAGATGCCATGTGGCAATGTGGTTTCACAAAAAACTAGAAGAAAATAATAGTGGCTGCTAGAGAGAAGATGAAGAAAAAGAAAAGGCAAATAAAACACCAAAAAAACATGGGCTTTTTAATGAGCAAAAAAAAAAGGTGTTTTATTCTCTTAATTTTGCCATAACCATCTTGGCTATATACACAGATTCTTATTTATAAAAAATGAAACCAAAAGCTAGTAAAGTTTCGTTAGCTTACGGAAACAACATTAGATAAGATAAGGCAAGCTTAGTTCCACTAGCTTAGGAAATAATAATAGAATATTAGGTTCCATTGACGCTCTATTTTTTTTTTAACTGTTTCTATCAATGTACCTGAACTTGAGTTTTGCTCTGATGTATTTCTTTCAAGGATTGACCAAATCTGATTTCGCTATTAGTTCATGCTAGATATTCATATCTTGTCAGATTATCCTTTTGTGTTTGAATTTGCTGACACCAAGTCTCCTTCGTCACTCAAACTCTCTT
>JASKGM010013009.1:0-35522 GCA_034509205.1 Ceratonia siliqua
TTCGGTGAGTGCAGTTCCCAAAGGTGAGGATCGGGTTACCCTCCAGTTGAGATTTATCCTCTGGAGCGGGAACACTGCTTTCTTAGTTTAGGTTCTCCCCTGTATATTGATGGATCCTAGGGAATTATACTTTGATTAGAGTATTTTTGAACATGTTGTTATTCCAAATTCTATATTATGTAAATGATGATTATAAAGTAAGAAGTATTTTTCTTTCCTGAACGTAATGTGCATTAGATGCTTACTATGTTTAAGAATATTAAAATGAGATTTCATATTAATTTAGCGGTAATGCACGTTATACGATGGGTTTATGTATCAATCTGTAAGTTTGTTTTCCATTCACTGGGTCAGTGGACTCACCCCTCACTTTACATTTTCAGATCAGCAAATAGGGGATTTACCTTCAGCTTCGCCTGCACCTTTTGAATCTGCTGAGTGACTTGGTAGGAAATCATCTGAATAATAGTAGTATTAGAAGTTACTTGAGGGTTGTGGACAAAGTTGGATAGGACTTATTTATATTTGTTTGATTTATTGGTCTGTTTGCATAATTCTGTGTAATTTGGATATATAGTCCATGATGGACTTTTACTGCTTTTCTGATAAGCCACTGAGGCTTCTGGTTGGTGGTGGGTATGTCCACCTTGTTTTACTTGCAGGTTTGTACCCTGGGATAGTCCATATTTCAGGGGAAACTCTGCCGAAATTTTCAATAAAATTTTAACTTAGATTATTTTTCTATTATTCTTTTGAAATGGCATTTCAGCTTTATTGCTTACTTAAGGATGATTTTGAATGATAATTACTGTATTGGTATTTTAGGCTGATAGGTAATTACGTGAGGGGTAATGCCCTACGCCGGTCACGTGTCCTAAATTGGGGCTTGACAGTACTCCCCTAGACCCATGTATCTTTTAGGTTGTCTAACAACCCTTCCACTACTATGAGATGCGTCTAGTTTAAATTCAACTCTTGAATCCATATAAATTATGACTTCATCAGAATCATCCTTAGATTTTGACCAATTACTTTTTTCTTTAAGAACAATCTTGTTGCGAGGCTTGGGATTTCTCACAAAATCCTCTTCTAAGAAGGTTGCATTTGGACTAACAAATACCTTCTCATCCTGGGTGCTATAGAAGTAATATCCCCATATACCCCTAGGATATCCTTAAAAAAAACATACCTCCGACCTTGGTTCCATCTTTGTGGACTCAGGTTTATATACATGTGCTAGACACCCCAAAGTTCGCAAGTGGCATAAAGATGTTTTACGTCCTATCCACATCTCCCTTGATGTCTTACACACTACCTTTGATGGAACAAAGTTTAGTAGGTATGCTGCTATTTGTATACAATATCCCCAAAAATGATTCTGGTAATGCAGCATAGGACATCATTGACCTCACCATTTCTAAAAGAGTCATATTCCTTCTTTTAGTAACCTCATTTTATTGAAGTGTTCTAGGTGCAGATAAATTGGAAATCATTCCATTATCTACAAAAAAACTACTAAAAATTTTAAGATAAATACTCACTACCTCAATCTAATCAAAGTTGTTCTAATGGTTTGCCTAACTGCTTTTCAGCTTCTGCTTTGAATTCCTTGAACTCTTCAAAGAAATCACTTTTGTTGTACATTAGATACACAGCACCATTTTATGAGTAGTCATCTATGAAGGTTATGAAATATACATAACCTCCTCTAGCTTGAATATTCATTGGTTCACACACATCTGTGTGTACCAAGTCTAGAACATCATACATCTTATTACCCTTAACTTTAAAGGATGATTTGGTCATTTTACCTTCAATACAGGATTCACAACTGGTAAAGAACACTCTATCATGTCTGGTAAAGTACCATCCTTTACTAATCAGCTTAGTCTACTTTGATTAATATGACCTAATCTTAGATGCCACAGATAACTTTTATCTATGCTAGATTCCTTGATTCTTTTAGACTTAGGTGAATTTGTTTCTGCAATATTTGGATTCCAATTAATTGGTTCTAGATAATATAAATTATTCCTAGTAATTTCAAAAAAAATTAAGATTCCATTCATAGAAATGGTAATCTCATTACCAAAAGAAATAGAATATCTAGAACTTATTAAACAAAAGACAGAAATCAAATTTCTGCAAAGTCCAGGAATAAAATAAACATTATCTAAAACTAATTGCTTGTTATTCGAAAAATACAAGGTAATGGCTCCCATTGCACGAGCTAAGACTAGTGTTGTTGGATCTTGTTGTTTATCCCAAGTGTTTATGGTACAAGTATAAGTTTAAAAATTTTAAAAACATTTAAGTTTGCAAATAGGCAAAAACAAAATGCATATGCAAATAACTCACGGTTAGAAAAAGAAGTAAAATAGATAAAAATTTCACATTTCTCTTGTAATCACTTTGATATTGTAATATACTTCCTAACCAAACATACTGACCGCAAGTGAATAGGGTTAGTTATTGGAATAAACAAAACATGAAAGTAAATAATTGACTACTTTCAAATTAAATTAAAAAGCCTTCCTCTTTGTTCCTTTTAGAATGGCGTGAAGAACACTATAATGGCACACCAAAGAATTCATTTTTTCTCTTTCTCAAATATTCAATTGTACGGTGCAAGTTTACATTTATATAGTATACTAGCCCTAGGCCATGTGAGCATTTGAGTATAATTCAAAAACTCAATCCCTAACCATTAGGAATTCACATGCCTACTAATGGGGAATATTAAAATTAAAGTATCTAATGATTTATCAATTAATAATCATATCATTAATTTTTATAATAACATATTTTATTTGACAATTAAATAAAACATGTGTGTCTTTCTTATTAGTCATGCTAGAATTAAAAATTTAAATAAATGAATTTTACTTAATTAAATCCCTTTGACTTAGTTAGTTTCCTAGTGAATGTAGACTACCTAAGAAATTAAAACTCTTTTAATTTACAACATTTATTCACTTAGATAATTAGGAAAATTAGAAGGGAATATATTTGCCCATGTTAAAGACCAATTCTCCTCTTTTGGCCGTACACCTCTCCATCACATGGGAGAAGGTTGTTTCACAAGTTTGAACAATTCAAACTTTGCAACAACATTAGAATAAATAATTAATTAAATTAATTTTGTCCTAATAAAATGCTATAACCAAAATTCCTAATTAAATGGTGATTTAATTTTTTTTTAATCAACTTCTTCAAATATTAATTTAAAGTAATTGAACCAAAAATAATTACTAAAATAAAGGTTGTCTAAATTGAGACAACACTTGACTTATTTAAGACAAACTTTTGTCTTAAAATTCCATTGTCTAATTAAAATAACACTTTTTTAAATTAGACAACTAATGTGATAATTATTTTTGTCTCTCTGGTGACAAAAATGTTTCTCACATTTTCAAGCATGATTAGGACAACATTTGTCCTAAAATAACTCTTTGTCTAAATTAAGACAACTCTTGTCTTAATAAATACATTAACTAAAATGCTATCAATTAATTTCGTCTTAAATCTATTCCAACTTAATATGGATTAAATTCTCCAAACCTAGGTGGGGAATCCGTTTGGATATAGAAATTTCAAACTTCAATAAATTTGAGATTATTTTAATCTCATTAAGATAATTCAATTTTATTAATCGTAAAGTCATTTCACCAAAGACTCCTAATTGCACTCTTGATAATTTCTAAAATTACAATAAGTCAATGTTGAACATTGATTTGTTCAATTTGCAAACCTAGTGGTTTTGAACCCTTGTAACCATCTATTGACATAAGTAAAATTATTGTTTTGCCCTTTATGTCAATTTTGTCCCCTGGTCTCAGATTTCATCTGAAAAGTGACCAGATAATCTTTTAGAACTCTTCTAAAATTATCTCGAAATTGTGAGTAGTTAATTCATCATTTCACTAGGCCCAAATATATTACTTATCTTCTTGAAATATAAGTGTTGTAATGCTACAAACTTCATTTCTTGGATTTATGTTACCGGATGTTCACTTTCACTATGATCTTAACATATAGAGTCTTACCATGTCACACAATGGCTGTGCCCATATTATATCAAAGATCATAATGGTCATGGACATGAGTCCATAATCCATTAGGATTTTGGTTCTGCCATTGGTGGATGCAATGTGTGTGAGTTCAATTTCAAAGCAACAGTATTAACTTAAACTTGATATCTCTCTTGATTCCATTTCATTTAATAGTGTCATTACCTGAACTCTACTACTTCAATGATTTGATAATCATCATTCCCTTAGAAAATAATCTCATTCTTTCTATGAAGGTAATTCAAACACTACATTCTTTATTGAACAAAGTGATTGGCTCTATTCAGTGACTATGAATATTATTTTAGATTCATCCAAAGATACGTATCTCCTGTTGCATAACTCTTATGCAAATGTACCTTGGTTTATTAGAATTTAGGAACCTTAATAGCTAGAAAATAAAGCTTACATAAATGAACTATTTATTTATTAATATTAAAATATATTTACATCAAAGTGGGGAATATAACTTGCTTTCCAAAGCAATCTAATCTCGACAATTACACCATTTTCCATCCTTGTCTAGAATTGACCCTCAGTCAACTTTCTATGTGTCTAGAACCTTTATAAAAAATTACCAACATGGTTAGTGACTCCAAAATCTACTATCTAGGTATTAGTAGAATCATCCACTAAAAATGCTTCTAACATTTTTAGAAAACTTGTACCTTGTTTATTCTTTACAAAATTAAGGTAAGCCTTGCAATTCCTTTTCCAATGTCCTTTAACACCATAGTAAAAACACTTTCCCTTGGTGTCATCCTTCTAAGCCTTCTTTTTCATGGGCTTCTTTTTCGACCCAGCTGATTTCTTGGTATTTTTCTTTTTATTGCCTGGCCACTTTGTGTTCTTGGGCTACACAGCCACCATATTTTCCTCTGGGTTCTTCTTGATTTCAAGAACCTCCTCTACTACTTGTAGGTCATTCATCAAGCCACTAAAGGTATAGTCCCTACTATGAAATTCATAGTCCAACTTGAATTAAGGGAACTGGGAGTTCAAACTATGAATAATCATTGACATTTGACAATCCAGATCAATCTTAGCCCCATGTAGCTCAGCCTCATTAAGGTAGGAGATTACCTTAAGCATGTAATCTCTCACTGGCTCCCCTGGTTTCTACTTAAGGTCCTTAAAAACATTGACAGCTCTCAACTTAGCAAACCGAGTCTTTATACCAAACATTTCACGTAAATGGTACATTGTGTCAGCAACATGTTCCATGCCATCATGCTATTACTACAACACACTGGTCATTAAGGCCAGTATGTAGCACTTAGACAGAGCATTGGCATCATGCCACCTTTTATGATACTCGGTTTCACTTGGTAGCAAATTAAGAATCATATCAAGGGATGCTTGCTTAGAAAGGACCCATATGATCTTGTCATAATTTAAATGATGTTAAGGTTTCTCTTCCACTCCACATAATTCTCACCATTCAAGATGCATTTGTTAAGAAGAATAGACAGGGGGTTCATGATTAAGGGATAGTCTGTAATAAATACATATAATATTACTAAGTTACTAGCAATTGAATGGACTTTTCAACATGATGCATGTATGCATGAGCATATTAATTCTTGTTTAATGGTGATATGTGCATATTTTGTTATATTTTTATTATGAATTTTCTTACATTCAATTGCATTATTCTTGAGTTTCTTGTGTTCTTAGCTTTGTTTTATGTTTTGTAAGTGTTTTGAAGTGGAAATGCATTTATGAGAAGAAGTGAGTCAACTTAAGCATGCTTTGAAGCAATGTGGAAGCAAGTCCAAATGAAAAAGAGCTAAAAATGATAAATTTTTTAGTAAAAGTTAGAAGTTCCAGTGCCTCAAAGCCCATTCTTGGGAGTCGTGGTGCTCAAATTCAAAGAAAAATGGTTCCAAACCCGAGAGTTCAAGCCCCAACGCTCCAAGACAGTACTGCGATGCTCAAAAGACGAAGAATCTGACCTAGGGCTCAGTGCTACGGCACTGGCAATCCAGTACCATAGCTCGTGATGCTGAAAAAGTGGGTGTTGCAGTGCCCACTAGCTAAGGCTGGGGTGCCCATATTTGATATACAGAAATGGAATTTTAGGGCAGAGCGCTCCAGCACTCTGAAGCCAAGGCTGCAGGGCCGGCACACGCTGATTAACTTAAAAATACGTCTCCCACTTCATTTCCTACATTCTAACACTTAGGAACTTGAGAGAGAGCTTAAAAGAGTGGAGGAGAGTAAGAGGAAGGCTGAAGGGAGTGAGTTCGAAGAAGATTCAACCGTTTAGAAGTCTCTGAAGAGTTCCCTCTTCACCTTTTCTTCATTGTTCTTGCATTTTCTATAATTTTCAGGGATTGTATTATTGTATTGAGTAATTTTTCTGATGTTAGAAAGCTAAATCCCCTTGGTTGAGGGTGAACTCAATTCCTTAGACATGATTTTGTGATTATATTCATTGATGATGTATTCAACTTCTCTTGAATGGTTGTTTATGTTTAAAAATACTTGATTTGTTCATGATTGTTGCTTAGTTTTATTTAGGTGGAAAACTAAATGAACCAGGTAATCATCTAATGTTAACATAAAGGATTGAATACATAATAGTTTGATCATAATTAGCAATTTGTAGTGATTAGGGATGTCCAAATCCTTGAGAACTATGATGATGAGCATAACATAAGTTAAATAGTCCAAGCATTTGAGATTGTTGCCTAGATTAACTTATCTTTCTTACCTTAATGCTTTCATTAGATTAAATCTGCGAAGCGTTTTCTAGGTTGTTCATTGGATAGGAAGTAAGTAGGGAGCGTTCTTCTATTTACCAAATAACTAAGGAAAGATTGGAATAACAAAGCTTGTTGTTATCTCCGGCTAGTAGTCAGGATAGAGAATTGAAAACATTGTTATGTTTATAATCATAATGAGTGATTGTCTATGATCATTTGCCATTGTCCAATGGAAAAAAGTGAATCCTCAACCATATTCCTCACCTTATTCTAATTTTCTTGTTGTTTGTTGTGTTCTTTTATCTTATTGTTCTTATTTATTTTCATCTTTATTTTGATTACATTGTTCTGATCACAAACCCCCTTCTACATTTCAAAAAAATTGATTTATTAATTTATTTAGTAATTAATCTGTTAAACCGAATCCTCTATGGGAAAACGACCCTTGCTCATAAAAACGAACAATACTTACCACTATACTACAAGGAGATATTTATACTAATTGTGTTTCCCATTTGGAAAGTAATCAAATTGAGGCTTTGTTACCGAGGTTTGAAGTTCTAATTGGAAACACACCAAACGGCCATTCACCTCCCCTAATAAGCAACTGCCTATGGGCTACAAATACTTATTACAAGGTAAATTGGGATCCTCCCACTTAACTTTTCTAGCTAGTATCTTCATACTTAGCATAGTTGAGGAGTGCCCTTATTTGACCTATTAAACTATCAACAAAGCTACTATAGGCAGTATATTGATAGGTTAATGCCAAATGTATTAACTAACCATTTCATCACACCTAGATGTACCACTAAGAATGCTCATATTGGAAGTCACACTTAATGTTCCAACAAGGTAGACTTATCACTTGGGAATTCCATTCCAGTCATGGTCTGAGCATATGCACGCCTATAGGAAGTGACATAAACTCGATGACAATGGACTAACGGTTGGAGGCCGTGGGTTCTAGGATTAATAGCACCCTTTCTCACTCAATATTTTAGTTAATTAATTATGATTTATTATTCTAAGTTGATTGACCAAGTTTTCTAGCATGCATCTCTTTAGAAAACGTAAATTACTTATGAACTTAGTTTCCTTTCCACACTTTTTAGAAAGGATTTACATTAGATTTACATTAGTAACTTTTTCTAATTATTTAGGAATATTATTTATTTAATTTCTTATACATTTTCTAATTATTTTCACACTAACTCTTAGTTTGAAAATAAACTTAGGAAATTTAATTGACTAATTAGTTACTTGGTGATTTAATTCTAACTAAACTCTTTAGTTGAAAACTAATTACTTTTAACTAATTTATAAGGAAATCCTAAACCCTAAACCCAAAAATATAAGGAAATCCTCTAAGACATTAATATGGGTAGAAATTTAAATTAAATAAAAAAAAACAACATATCAAAGACATTATACAATCATACATTGTAAATTATTTCTAGGTGCCAACCATGCATCATACAGGCATAAAGCCGTGAACCTAGCTCTAATACCAATTATTGGATCTAGTTGTTTATCTTAAGTATTTACAGTATAAGCATGGGTTTTAAAATTTTTAAAAACATTCAAGCACATAAACAGGTAGAAACAAAACACACAGGCAAATAACTCACGATTAGAAAGAGAAGTAAAATGAACAAGAATTTCACATACCTCTTGTAGTACTTTTAATCTTGTAATATACTTCCCCACCAAGCACACTGACCACCTATTCTTTGGGAAGCACCAATCCACGGAACCTAGGTAAATAGGCTTAGTGATTGGAATAAACAAAAGATGAAAGAAAATAATTGATAGCTTTTAAAGTAAATAGAAAGCCTTCCTTTTTGTTCCTCTTAATATGGCGTGAAGAATTTTATAGTGGCACACCAAAGAATTCATGTTTTCTCTTTCTCAAATATTCACTTGTACGACCACACGAGGAAGAGGTTACATATATATCGTATGCTAACCCTAGGTCATATGAGAGCATTTGACTGTAATTCAAAAATTCAATCGCTCCTAGTGGGGAATATTAGATAATAAAATTATCTAATTATTTATCAATTAATAATCCTATTATTAATTTTTATAACAACATATTTTATTTAATAATTAAATGAAACATGTGCGGCTTTCTAATTGGTCATCTTGAATTAAAAATTCAAATAAATGAATTTTACTTAATTAAATCCCTTTGACTTAGATAGTTTCCTAGTAAATGTAGCTTATCTAAGAAATTAAAATTCTTTTAATTTCCAACATTTATTCACTTAGATAATTAGGACAATTAGATGCGAATATATTTGACCATGTCAACTACTAATTCCATCCCATACACCTCCCATCACATGGGGAGGAGGTTGTTTTACAAGTGTGAATAATTCAAACTTTGCAACAACATTAGAATAAATAATTAATTAAATTAATTTTATCCCAATAAAATGCTATAACCGAAATTCCTAATTAAATGAAATTTTTAATCAACTTCTTCAAATTAAATATTTGAATAATTCAAATATTAATTTAAAGTAGTTAAACCAAAAGTAATTACTAAGATAAATGTTATCTAAATTGAGACAACACTTGTCATAATTAAGACAAACCTTTGTTTTAAAATTTCATTGTCTAATTAAAACAAAACTTGTTTAAGTTAGACAACTAATGTGAGAATAATTTTTGTCTCTTTGTTGACAAAAATGTTTCTCACATTTTCAAGCATGATTAGGACAACATTTGTCCTAAAATAACTCTGTATAAATTAAGACAATTATTGTCTTAATAAAAATATTAGTTGAAATGCTATCAGTTAACTTCATCTTAAATCTATTCTACCTTAATGTGGATTGAATTCTTCATAGCTAGGTGGAGAATCTGTTTAGACATAGGAATTTCTAGCTCTAATAAATTTGGGGTTATTTTAATTTCATTAAGATAATCCAATTTTATTAATCATGAAGTCATTTTATCAAAGACAAAGACTCATGATTGTAGTCTTGATAATTCCTAAAATTACAAGAAGTCAATGTTGAATATTAATTTATCCAATTGGTAAACCTAGTGTTTGTGAACCCTCATAGCTATCCATTTACACAAGGTAAAATTACCGTTTTACCCCTTATATCAATTTTGTCCCTTGGTATCAAATTTCATCCAATAAGTGACTAGATAATCTTTTAGGACTTTTCTAAAATTATCTTGAAATGATGAGTATCTAATTCATTGTTTCAATGGGCCCAATATGTCATTTGTCTTCCTGAAATCACCAAAAGTGATGTAATGCTACAAACTCTATGTCTTGGATTTTTGTTCCTAGATGTTCACTTCCAATATAATCCATCAGCATTTCGGTTCTACCACTAGGGAATACAATGTCTGTGAGTTCAAGTTCAAAATAACGATATTAACTTAAACTTGATATCTCACTTGATTTCAATTCATTTAATAGTGTCATTACCTTAAGTCTACTACTTCAATGATTTGAGACTCATCATTCCCTTAAAAAATATCATTCTTTCTATGGAGGTAATCCGAATACTATATCTTTGTTGAATAGAATGAATGGCTTTATTCAGCGATTGTGAATAATATTTTAGATTCATTAAAAAGATACATATCTCCCTATTTGCATAACTATTCTTTCTATGGAGGTAATCCGAATACTACAGTCTTTATTGAATAAAATAATTGGCTTTATTCAGCGATTATGAATAGTATTTTAGATTCGTTAAAAAGATACATATCTCCCTTTTTGCATAACCATTCTTTTTATGGAGGTAATCCGAATACTACAGTCATTATTGAATAGAATGATTGGCTTTATTCAGCGATTGTGAATAGTATTTTAGATTCATTAAAAAGATACATATCTCCCTTTTTACATAACCTTTACATAAATGTATGTTGGTTTATGAGAATTTAGGAACTTTAATAACTAAAAAATAAAGCTTACATAAACGAACTCTTTATTTATTAATATTAAAATGTATTTATATTAAATTTAGAAGTATGACTTGCTTTCTAGGACAACATATTCCCAATAATGATGTCCTCGTCCAAATGATCTTCATCGATGGGGTCGTTGTCACCAAATGCTTCTCCACGTTGATCTGTCTCCTTTGTTTTTGGAGCTTAGGGTGGATGAGGTACTTGGTTGTTGATTGTGTCCTTTTGAATCTGTTGTGCTTTGATTTATGTAAGGACCGTTCCCAGCTGTTCAGTCAGTTGGTCGACTTTTGTAGCAGAGTCTAGTGGTGTGTTCTGCTGTTCGTCGTCCATGGTAACCTTCCTAGATGGTTTTCTATGGATTTATAGTTCAGCAAGTGATTCTCCCGTTGCTTGGCATATGGATATTGTCAAAACCATGCATTAGGAATTTTAGGTAGCAGACAGCTCTTCAATTTTTCTTGAACCAATGGCTCTTATACCAAAAACTAATCTAAAACTGACTTCACTAGAACCTTATATTTTCATAGTGAAATGCCTGCTCTGAAGAGGTAACCTGCAAAACTTTGTTAGTCAACTGATAAAGAAACAATAAACAACTCAATCTTGAATGAGAAAACAATAAATAATTCAATTTTGGATGTAACTAATAGGTCCCAGTTAGTGCAATGTTTCACCGGCATTTGATTTCCTCTCAGGGTGAGGAACAACCACAAGTAAAGTAAATTTTGATGAAAATGTTATGCTTTCATTCATAACTAAGTGGTCCTTATATACAACCTACCCAGTAAATAATGGAAAGGAATTATGATCCTATACTACTACACAACATGGTGCAAACTGACAAAGACATGAAAACAACTACTAATAATAACTAAGCAAAAAACAAATAACTACTAGTAACTGAACAACGTTCAATCCTTCATGCAATAATTGCTGAACATGGTGTAGATTGTTTTTAACCTCTACAACCTCTGCACTCCATTTCTGTACCACGTGGCTGATCAAAGGCTATACTTGGCATTGGGCTAACGTGGTCTATGAGACCTACGTGGCATAACATTCTCCCCCTCTTTAGGTTGACCCTTGTCATCGATTTTGAAATCTAGAAATTGGTATGCAAGAATTTTGGCTTCTTCCCAAGTAGCTTCTTCAACGGGCAAGTGACGCCATTCCACTAAGTGTTCTTGAATAAACTGATTCCCTCATTTTGTCTAATGTGAGCCAATGATTCATTAAGGAACTAGTACTGTCTCGCCTTCTTCTGTAATAGGTGGTAGCTCTGTACTTGCAGAACCTTGGTCTCCAATGAATTTACTCAAAATAATGAAACATGGAAAACTAGATGTACCTTGTCTGTTCAGGAAGCTATAATTTGTATACAACCTCTCCCATTCGTTCTATTATGTGATAAGATCCAAAGAATTGATAAGCTAGTTTCTGATAAACTCATCCAAAAACCGAGTGTTGCTAATATGGTTGAAGCCGAAGGAAAACCAAATCTCCTTCATTGAACTCGATATTCCTACGAGACTTATCGGCAACCTATTTCATTTTGTTAATGGCCACTGCTAGATTATTTTTGAGCTGTGTGAGCACTTCATTTTGAGCTAATAGAGTACTGTTAATTTCTTGTACAGGGGAGAGTCCTGCTCAATAAAAGAGAATGGCAGGGGGCAGGCAACCATATAAAGCTTCAAATGGCGTCATATGTGGAATTATACCATAATTCTGTCCAGGCAAGATATTCATTCCATTTCTTGGGCCAATGAGAAATGAAACAACACAAGTACTGTTCTAAGTAGTGGTTGACCACTTCGATTTGGCAGTATATTTGTGGATGGTACACTAAACTGAATTTGAGTGTAGTGCCTGATAATAAGAAGAGTTCATGCCAAAATTTACTGAGAAAAACCAAGTCCCTGTCACTAATGATGGTTTGAGGAATACCACACAATTTTACAATGTATTCTACGAACTTCTCTACAACCCTTTTAGTTGAAAATGGGTGATTTAATGCTACAAAATAGGCTGACTTACTCAGTCAATCCACAAATACTAGTATTGCATTCTTTCCATATGAGGTTGGTAAACCTTCTATAAAATCTAATGTGATGTCCTCCCAAATAAGTTGAGGAATGGGCAATGGATGTAGTAAACCTGCTGGTGCAAGGGTCTCTGTTTTTGCCTTCTGACAATCTTCACCAGCTGCCACATATTTTTGGACTTCCTTAAGCATCGTTGGCCAGTAGAATTGTCTGGCTATGCGTTTGTAAGTCCGCAATACTCCAGAGTGCCCTGCTATCTTGCTATTGTCAAATTCATACAATATCTTTCTTTTGAGTTCCTAAATATTAGGTACGATTACTCTGTTCCTGTCTAACGTCAGCTCTCTTCTCTTGGTGTAGATATTTTCAGTTTGTTGGTGTAACTTCTGGTTTAGACCGTTAATGAATGGATCTCCCACTGAGGCTTCCTCAATATGTTTCCAAATATCCGTGTAAGGAATAGACAAATGATTAAGAGTCATACCTTCATATTTTCGCAAGTTAGTCAGCCACTAAGTTCTCCTTGCCTGGCCAATATTGGATTTCATAATTGTATCCTAGCAGCTTTGCCATCCACTTCTGTTGCTCGAGGGTGGCTATTCTTTGTTCAAGAAGGAATTCAGACTCCTTTGATCTGTTTGTATGATAAATTTCCTCCCTAATATGTAAGGTCTCCATATACGAATGGCTTTCATTATAGCCAACATTTCCTTGGAGTAAGTAGACCAAGATCGTTTTGCCACCCCAAGTGCTCTGCTCATGTAAGCTAATGGTCTTCCCTTTGAGATAACACAGCCCCTATCCCTTCTTTTGAAGCATTGGCTTCAATAGTGAATGGTTCAGTAAAATTTGGCATTACTAGTACTGGTGTGGTTGTCATAGTGTGTTTCAACTTCAAGAAAGCAGTCTCAGCCCTGTCATTGCACCCAAACTTGCCTTTTTTGAAAAGATCATTTAGTGGTTTAGCTAGAATTCCATAATTCTATACAAATTTGTGGTAATAGCAAATTAAGCTGAGAAATCCCCTTAGTTCAGTCACATTTGTAGGCTTGGGCCATGCTGTCATAGCTGAGATCTTTCGTATCATCTACCTTGACACCTTGATGTATGATTATATGCCCAAGGTATTCTAACTCCCTTTAACCAAAAGCACATTTACTGAGTTTGACAAAGAACTTTTGCTTCCTCAGTATTTCCAGTGTACTGCTCAGATGCTCCAAGTGTTATTTCTAATATGAACTGTAAACAAGTATATATTCAAAAAATACTAAGATATACTTCCTGAGATGAGGACAGAATATAGTGTTCACAATTGCTTGGAATGTTGATGGGGCATTGCATAAACCAAAAGGCATTACTAAATATTGGTAGTGCCTATAATGCATTCTGAATGTCATTTTTGGGACATCTAAAGGGTGTACTCAAACCTGATGATACCCGGGTCTTAAGTCGAGCTTTGTGAAATATGCTGCTCCAAGAAGTTCATCAAGCATGTCTTCAATGGTTGGGATAGGAAAATGATCTCTGATTGTGGTTGCATTAAGTGCTCGGTACTCGGTAGTTAGTGCAGAAGCGCCAATGCCATATTTCTTCTTCACTAGTAAGACAGGTGAGGAAAATGGACTGGTACTTGGTCTGATTATTCTCTGATTGAGCATTTCTTGTACCTGTTTTTTAATTTTTGCCTTTCGACAATAAGCATAGCGATAAGGTCTCACATTAATGGGTTGCGTACCTTCCTTCAACATAATTTGATGATCAATTTCCCGCTAAGGTGGTAATTGATTCGGTTCCTTGAATACCTCCTGATATTTTCTCATTATGTGTTGCATGTCATTATCTTCCTCGACCTGGTCTGTGATTGCTTGTGCTAAAGCCACTTCTGGCTGCATATACACAATAAATGTTAAGTGACCTTGTTTCATCTCTTTAGCTAATTCTTTTACAGAAGCCTGTTGTAGAGGTTTAGTATTGTCACCCTATAGCTTCCACATTCTGTCTTCCCATTGAAATTCCATTGTTAGTTGTCTCCAATTACACATCACTGGGCCCAGCATTTCTAGCCATTGTACCCCAAGTACTAGGTCCAATCCCTTAAGCAATAGTGAATAAAGAGTTAATTCAAATTTGATCCCCTGCAACTCTACGAAAATATTCTCAAAACTTCCCCTTCACTTAAGATGTTCTCCATTCGCCACTTTCACCATAAATGGATTAGTAGGAATAACTGGTAATCAAAGTAGTTGGGTGATTCAGTCACTTACAAAATTATGTGTGGACCCACTGTCCACTAGAACACTAACCTTAATAGACCCAATTTTTGCCACAAGTCTCATAGTTTTTGGTGTTAACCACCCTGTTAGTGCATGCAAGGATATCTCAGGCTACTCTTCTTACTCCTGCTCCATGGTTATCTCTTCATTTTGTTCCCCACCTTCTGCAATCTCCAGGGGTGCCTCCAGTAGCAACAACTGAGGTCCCTTGCATTGGTGACCTACTGTAAATTTTTCATTGCAATTGAAACACAACCCTTGTGCTCTATGTTGCTGCATCTCCTCCCAGGTGAGTTTTTTAAAGGTTGCATTAGGGACGGGTTTTACTGCACTGGTCACGGTGGTAGTTTGTTTGGTGGGTTGCAACATTCGAGTGTACCTTCGTTGCCTTTGCATTTTCTCTTCCTTGGTCCTCGCCAAACTAATAGCCTTGTTGAGTGATTAAGGCGCAAACATTCTTATGCCTTCTGCAATCTCTACCTTCAGCCTCCCCATAAAAGTACCAATCAACACCTTCTATGTCCACCTATACACCCTATTACCAAGTTTCTCGTATTCTTGTTGATACTCTCTCACCGAACAGAGTTGTTTGTTCTTTGATAATGCTTCATCGAAGTCCTCAAAATCTGTAGGTCCAAAGCAAGCCTACAATTCTTCTTCAAAAATCTTCTAGGATATTGGGCGTCCTTCGTCTTTATATGTTCGTTTAAGCCACACCTTCTAAATGAAATGAAGCCAATTGAACCTTCATTGCTTCATTGGTTCCTTGAAACTCAAAGAATTGATCGACTCTACTGAACCACTCCGTTGGGTCATTCCCTGAATACTCGGGAAACTCCAACTTTGCTGTCTTAGATAAGATGATTGGTCTGCTACCTTCTGATTCCTCTTTGTAAGAATGAGAATGTTCACCTGGAGCCACATTAGAGAAGTTAGCACTGTCCTTACCTGCAAAAACTGCCTCTATTAACCAATGCAGGACCTCCTCAATATGATGAAGTTAATCAGTCACGCTTACTTCCATTCGACTAACTCCTTCTATGAGCCAAATCAAATTAGCCTCTAAGTTTTCAATGCGCTCTTTGTTGGACGCCACGAATTAAAGCTCTGATACCACTGATAAGTCCCAGTCAGTGCAATGTTTCACCGGCAATTGATTTCCTCTCAGGGTGAGGAAGAACCACAAGTAAAGTAAATTTGGATGAAAATGTTCTGCTTTCATTCATAACTAAGTGGTCCTTATATACAACCTACCCAGTACATAATGGAAGGGAATTACAATCCTATACTACTGCACAACATGGTGCAAACTGACAAAGACACGAAAACAACTGCTAATAATAACTAAGGAATAAACAAATAACTGCTAGTAACTGAGCAACGTGCAATCCTTCATGCAACAGTTGCTGAACGTGGTGTAAACTATTTTTAACCTCTGCACTCCATTTCTATACCACGTGGCTGATCAAAGACTATACTTGGCATTGGGCTTACGTGGTCTATGAGACCTACGTGGCTTAATAGTAACACTTTTTGCATTAAACAATTATGTTCTGAGACTTTACAAAAAGGCTACTCCCTCTCTCTCTATCTCTCTCTATACCCCAGTTACACCCTTTATAGTGTTCCCCAGGCTAGGCTAATGATAGGCACAACACATGACCTCCCTAACGTGGGACGATAACATGTTTTTCTCCATAACAAGAGCCATCGTCACTTCTCTCCACTTTTTGATTAAGTATGCATGCAACCAATTAGTGGGCAAGTGCCATGTTACACTCTTCTAGCATGTGGTCTCACTCCCCTGGGAGTGGGTTGGCTGAGATCGTCCCAGATCAGGTGCAGATCAAAGCTTGAAGAAAAAGAATGGTTGTAGGAGATTTTAGTCAAGGGGTGTGAAGTATTTCTTGATCCTTATATTTTGTTTGCCTTAAATAAAATGAGTAATCATGTTATTTCACCATTGATTGTTGTTATGTAGTGTTTTATATTGTGTAATGGTTGAAATAATTCTAACAATATACCTATAAATAAGAGAATAAATTTTTAAAAAATATTTTAATTATGAATGATTGATCTTCCAATCAATGCAATAATTATAACCAATAATAAGAATAGTTTTGACACACCATCTAAACAACATTAACAGGCAAGGTAATTAACAGATGAAGTTTTATGAATATGTTTTATGAAGTTGGGTAAGACATTTCACATGAGAGAGGACAAGAGTGAAAAAAAACAGAGAGAGATTTGAAAACATCACACTTCCAGGTCTCATTGCTTCTGTAATTACCTCTACTCTTTTATACTCGCGACAGTGCTCAATGAGTGATGACGATGCTCGGTGGACGCTAGGGGCTAGCCGCTAAGAGCGATTCGAAAACAAGGACTAGGGTATGGGAGGGATTCTGATTCTCGGGCAAGGGGTAAAGGGTCTAAAGTCCCAAATGGCCAAAACAGTGTGTTTTGGCCATATTTTTTATTAAAAAAGAGGGGTGGGCCACCTCATATTCTGTCTATAATTTTAAAATTTTTGACGCCGTCAAAATTAGCCTTTAATTCTCACTCTAATAAGGAAAAAAAAAACTTACTCTTTATTAGAATCTGTCTCTTCAAAAGCGGCATTTGAAACGGAATAATTTGAGACGGAACTTTTCCATCTCAAATTTTGTCTCAATCTTTTTCCCATCATTTTTTAATAATTATTTTTATTTTTTTTAAAAAAATTCTATTTCTGACTTCGTTTCCGCTTTTAATAGAGACGAGTTTTTTTTCATCTCATATCACCCTTTTTTTTTTGTGCTTACTCCTCATTGTGTAACTAATTCCTCAACACACATTTGGTTTCCAACTATAAAGTTACCATATTCAAAACATATCCGTTCCTCTATTTTAAAATACAACATAATGCAGCATAATGTAACCTTAATTATTACCGTTGTAACTTATTGGGGTATGACTATGCTACAAATGGGCAGTAGCATACTTATTATACCTCCCACTTCTCATTTCTCATTTTTTTATTTTTTATTTTTTGATTTTTTTTTTATTTTTTGGTATTAGTTGATTACTTTTTATGTCATATATTTTTTTAAGATTTTTTTTTGAAATGTTCTTAGATTTTTTTATATTTTTTGTTTTGTTCATTCAACATTTTTTTAGGATTTACCTTTTCATAACTAAAAAAATTTTTAAAAAATAAAAAACATTTCAAAAAACTCTCAAAAATATACATGACATAAAAAATAATCAATTAATACCAAAAAATAAAATAAAAAACAAACAAAAAACAAAAAAAAATGAGATATGAGATATGAGAAATAAAATAACTATGTTTCCGTGCCAAAATGGGGTTGTAGCACAGTAATACCCAACTTATTGACACAACTTACAAATCATAACCGCACTCATGTCCAAAATCCTTGTCCCACAAGCATTCATTTTATTATAGGTACCCACCTTGGCCGTTCATTTTATTATAGGATAATTTTACTCACTGAGGTCTATGAGCTCACCCCTTTGCTTGTTTGATATAATTTTGCAGGACATTGTATATAAAGGTCATCCATTTCGAATCCAAGATTGTAGATACGAACTAGGGTTTGGGAAGTAGAAATGAGCCTAGAGTCATGCATAGTTTATGCTTTTATGTGAAAATTTAGGTTTTGGAAAGAAGCTGATTTTGTATATCAAACCAATGATGTTTGAAAGGAATTAAAAGCATTATGGTTAAGAATTCCTTTTTTGATCTTTGTGTTATTTTATTTCATGTATAATGGTTTGTTTTAGGCTTACTTGAGTTAGGCAGTCTTATATAAGGTTATGTAGTTTCTAGTGCGGGTCACGACCCATGGATTGGATCATGACACCTTTCCATGAGGAAGATGGCATCAACAAAATGAGACCAGGATAAATGGCCGAGGTGACACACAGTTGAGTCGCTGACGATTCCTTGGCAATTTTTCGGCAAACCAATTTCATCAAAACAGAGGCACAAGGGAGAGAAGGAGACCAATCACTGTAGCATGTCTTTTACTTATCCAAAATTTATATGAGTTGTATATTTATAGTTCTTTAATTAATTTACCACTAAATTTGTACTTATTTTAATAAACTGTGCCAAAGGAAGAAGAAGAAGAAAACCTCACACAAGAGTAGCTGGATCTTAACTGCTAAAAAAAAAAAAAAAAAAAGAGGGGGGAACTTCTTGTTAATAGGAAGAAAACCTCACACAGGAGTAGCTGGATCTTAACTGCTTTCAACAAAATTTGAAATATTGGGCTAGAGTTTGGACTATGAGCTTATGAATATTAAATTCGGTGAGTGCTCTTAAACTTGAAGCTTCATGTAATTTTCATAGATATTCTAGGTAGCATGTTGTTGGAAGTCCTACCAGACGTTGGATGATTAAGCATTATTTATAAACGTGGAACGATTTTTATCTTTTAAGGTGCTTTTAAAAAAATGAGTTAGGGCATATGAAATTTAAGGCGCTTTTAAGCCCATGCATGAAACCTCGTGGTACTTTCCTTTTTCACTTTGTTAGGATATTTATCTACGTAATTTTTTAGAGTCAAAATTGGGGACTTTAGCCAATTAAGAACGAAACGAACGACACCCAAAGTCAATGTTGGGACCCATCTCTCCCACATTCTTGTAATGTACAAATGTGAGCTTCACCAAGTCAATTTAAAATATGATCCATATATTACTTCACATGTTAAAATTTGTAGATAATAGCTAACTCTAGATCAAATTGAATATGAAAAAGACTTTCATAATTCACAAATCACAAAGGATAATTGTTGGACTGAGTCTACCACATCAAACATAAATTCTATACATGAAAATATATATATATATATATATATATAATAGTGACCCTATAGGATTCAGGAAGTTTAGAGTTTAAATTTTTTATCATTAATTTTTTCGGTATGGTTCATGAATAATGTGATGAATTTAGCTCATAGAAAATTTCCTTTCGCAAAGCAACTTTTCAAATTAAGAATATCCACCGTATTACAAATTTTAATTTTTTTAAGATTTTTTATCAAAAGTATTTTTTAATTTAAAAGCACAATAATAAAAAAAGTTTAGTATTTAGTCAAATCTTCTAATAAGTAATTTTGATAATATTATTAATATTTGAAATTTTATTTGTAAAAAAATTATTTTACTTCAAAAGAGAAATTCTAATTCTTTACTTCTTTTTCACATTATAAAAGTAGATTTTGTTATCATTTTAATATAATTTTTTGTGTTGATAAGAAAAAAAATTTAGAAAAATTGAAACTTCCTTTTTTTCTTTTTGTAAGATGGCCAACCACTCACTAAGATCTGTTCGAATGAGTTTAAAAGAAAATTCTGTAAAGGTGCTTCAGCTAGAAGTAAAGTTGTCAAAATAAGTTGGACCTACCGAGTTAACCTACCCAATCTATTTAAAATGGTAGATTGGATTTATGATCGACCGATCCTCCATTTTAGCGGGGTGGGTTGAAAGCGAGCTGGCCCCTTTTTTTTTATCTTCTCTCTACTCTACTCCACGTAGAACCAGCAAGCATTACACATTAGTCATACCTAGAACTGTCAAACGGGGCGGGCCGGGTTGAGAACCAACCCGCCCTTAGACGGGGCGAGGCAGGCCAGGCCAGCCCGCTAATTTGGCGGGCTGAAAAATCTTAACCCGCCCGGCCCCTGGCGGGTTGGCAGGCCCGCCAACCTGCCAAAATAGAATTTTGCGAGTTCCGTCCCGTCATTTTGACGAATTGTATTTTGCTCAACCCAACCCGTCATTTTAAACAAGTTGGGCGGGTCAACCCAGCAGGTCCAGCCCGTTTTGACAGCTTTAGCCATACTAAACTAATTTAACTTAAAAGGAACAAGTGATGGTTGTGCTGGGATAAGTTGTAGTTGTGTTGGGATTCTAACCTAGCCCCCATAACCACAATTCAAAAGTTTTACTACTAGGCTATAGGTGTCAAATAAAATTAAAAGTAACATTATTATATATTAATTATTTTTAACCCGTCAACTTGTCATAAGGACAAGTTGGGATGAGTTTTTCAACCTAGCCAATTTTGGATGGTCAACTCGTTTGACAACCTTACTTAGAAAAATTTTTTATTAGAAATAGAAGTTATTTTACTTTTAAATTATAAAAGTTATTTAAATAAAAAAAAGTAAAAGTAATTTTGATTGATAAAATTATTAAAATAGATATAGATTATAAATCAACAAATATTAAAAGGATGTTTTTGTTTAAAAAATTTTTTAAAAATTGATAAGTTATTTTTCTCTTTCATTTATCTCATAAACTTTTATTTAAAGTTACAATTTTTAATTTTTTTAAAAAATTTTGTATTTTTTTGTTAATTATATTTTTTATAAATTCATTCAGAGTTTTTTATTAAAAAAATAACGTTTTTTATAGTACTTCTAAAAAAATCATCTAAACAGCCGTGAGTACGGAAGTGGTTTTTTTTGGTCTTTTCTTACGATTAAAGCTATCCTACAGTATGATGTATTTTTTATTTTTTTTAATTTATTATTTTAATTTATTTTAATTTATTTTATTAATTAATTATTGTCTCATATAATTTTTTTAAAAATCTTTAAAGTATTTTTATTTTTTTTAAAATTTTTTAGTTATGAATGAATAATGGTAAAAAATTATGAATAAATGGTAAAAAATTTTCAAAAAATTTTCAAAAAATTTTTAAAAAATTTTATGACATAAAAAAATAATTAAATAATGTTAAAAAAATCAAAACAAAAAATAAAAAAATAACATAACAATTTTTACAACCCTAAAATGAAGGTGTAGGTAGTATGTACCTTTCCCTACAATGCAATTTTTTAGCCTACCGTGTTTTAACTTTATGCAGAGGATTTCAGCCCGCGGAGCTAATCACGCGGTTTCCATGGCAATTTGCTTAAAGAACAAACAATTAACAACTAATAAAGAAAAAGAGGCCACAATATTAAAATGTTAAATATGCACACAGGTTTACCTTTCATGCGCTGTCGTCTCTTTGGGTTTTATTATTATACCTTTTTATTACTAAATAGCTCCAAAATAATATATGCTCTGTGTTTTTTCCCTAACCACTACGAATTTATTTATTTGTGAAAGCAACCCAAAAAGGGTGATTGATAATTGTGGCAGGGATTTGATGCACCTTTTCTTGATTTGCATACTCCTAATTTTCTGTTTAAAATGATGGAACATTCCATGTTACCCCATTATAATATTGAATCGTGATCTTATTTCTTTATTTAATATTTTGGAGTTTCTAACCTACCCCTTAGTACTGTTGCTTGACTAAGTTTTTAATTTTTAAAATTTAAAATTTTTAAATTTTTATTTTTTATAATTTTTATTTTAAAAATAAGTTATAAAAATTCAAAAAACAAAAAAAAAGTTCAAAAAAAAATCTTTTGATTTTTTTGATTTTTTTAAATTATTTATACTTATTTCTTAAAATAAAAATTATAAACAAAATTAAAAAACTAAAATTTATAATTTTAAAAATAAAAAACAATAGTATTCATATTTTGATTATCTATTACGCTGCTCGACCCTAATCCCAAGGTTTCCGAACATGGGGGTTTCATGATATTATAGTATAAACTATAGGTATACTTATTCCAAGGATTATGGTGTGGTTCCTTTATGAGCCCTTCTTTTCCAGTGACCCAACTTTGAACAAAATCTGTGTGTTTTCTGAATCCCTCTCAAGTTTGGCGGCAGGAACCAGAAACAGATGATGATGATAATAATGATAATAATAATAATAATAATAATAAATATTATTATTATTATTATTATTTTGCAGTGACCCAACTTTTAACAAAATTTGTGTGTTTTCTGAATCCCTCTCAAGTTTGGCGGCAGGAACTAGAACCAGATAATAATAATAATAATAATAATAATAATAATAATAATAATAATAATAATAATAATAATAATAATAATAATAATAATATTATTATTATTATTATTAATATTAATAATATTAATATTAATAATATTAATATTAATAATAATAACAACAACAATAATAACAACAACAATAATAATAATAACAATAATCATAACAATAATAATAATAATAACAATAACAATAATAATAATAATAATAATAATAATAATAATAATAATTTAAAAAAACAACTTTGACAGAATTTAGAAAACATTAAAACAACGAAAATTAAAGTAAAAGACTGTCAAATTATAAGAACAAAAGAATATGAGTAAATTACTTCACTCAAATATGTTTTAATTGCATAATTATTTTATTATAAAAAAATATTATAACTTAACTCAATTTTAAATTTAACCTTAATTAAATAATTTATATGTCTAAAATACCTTTTATAAAATAGACTTTTGAAATTCAAATTATTCATTTATTCATTATGTAATATTAATGTAAAAGAAGAAACAAAAACATATTAAATAATTTTTAAAAAAATTTATAATCAATAATAGACAAATTTAATGTTCAAACACATTGAATAATTTTTAAAAATTTTTATAATCAATAATAAGTAAACTTAAAGCTTCTCAAGATATATTTTAGACATTAAATTATTTAACTAAATTTCAATTCAAAATTATGTTAAGTTATAATATTTTTTTAACTTTTAAGGAAGACCTATGTATATTTTCATAATAAAAAAAATAGTCATATAATTAAGACATATATAAACAAAAGAGTAATTTTATTTCAACACTCCAATTGACCCACACCTCATTTGTTTACTAATTTTTTTAGGTGAGGTGGCCTACACTTTCCCATTCCTTTCTTATTTTAATGTCTTTCCCGTAAGAAATTCCCATTTCCCTCCCACTCTCTGCACCTTCCCCGCAAAATTTCAGAGCTCACGCCCATCGACCCACACTGAGTTCACTCCCATTACCGATGACGCTAAGCTCTTTCGTTCGCCGATGACGCCAAGCTAGAAGCTCCATCGTTCCCTGGTGACGCCACTGGAAGGTGCTTCGTTTTCCCCCAAATTTTCTCTCCCACTCTCATTCCTTTCCCCCAAAATTTCGCACCACAGCTCCCTCCCATCGACGCAGGTGACTTTACCATTTCAACGGCTGAAGCTCCTCCGGTGACCCCTTTCTCATTAGTTCGTCTTTTCACCTCATTCCATCTTCGATTGTACTATATATTTGTAAGCAAAATTTGAAGTTTTTAAGGGGTATAGTTCAGAGTTCTGATTGAAGTTTGTGTTTTAATAAATGTGGCTTTGTGGGTGGTTTGTGTTTTCTGTAAGGAGGACCTATCATTTTTTGGAAAGTTTGTGTTTTGAAGGAAAATGGGGGCTTATGTTTCGTATATAAAACCCGGATACTACTCTTTGATTTTTTTTCTTTTCCTTGAGACGTATATCACTTTTGATTGTACTATGATATTTTCTTGGTGGATAAGATATAGATTAATTATGCCTTGATTGCAGGTCTCTTCAGCTGGAATGACTTTTAGTCTATTAGTTGTTGCTATCTCATTCTATATAAAGGTGATAATATAATTGATTTTGTTGTGATATACATAATAAACATGATCTATACTTCAAGAGTATGTAATATGTCATTAATAGAGAGAATGGATATCATATCACAGCCACTCCGTGAACTATCTCATTCTATATAAAGGTGATAATATAATTGATTTTGTTGTGATATATATAATATACATGATCTAACAGGCAATTAGACCTTACATGTAAAATGCTTACAAGTTGTTATGTCCATTTGGCTCATGTTATTTATAAGACAGTTGAAAGAACACATGGACCCCAAGACAACGATCTAACAGGCAATTAGACCCTTTCTCTTGCTTAATTTGATAAAGACCTCCCACCAATTCAGTAAGCTAAATATAATTAATAATAATGTTACCCTCATTATAGTATAAGAAACACAAACAATGTAAATACAAAATAGAACATGACAAAATATATAATGTTTTAATGTAATCTAAAATGTTATATTTGATATAAATGTTGGATATTATCATTATCCTCTCTCTCCCTTGCCTTGTAAGGATGCTTGGAGATTGCACATACTTATGGTAGCTGTTCTGTTTTGCCTTAATGACAATGAGCCTAAACCATATATGCCAAAATATAAAAAAATTTAGTGTCTCATTGAGGCCACGAAGATCAAATTAATGGTTGTTTCTGTAGGGATTTTGAGGCTAAGAACTACTTTCTGATGGGATCTGTGACATTGAAATATTACTACTACTTTCTGATGGGATCTGTGACATTGAAATATTACTATTTTTTTATGGGTTTTTCATGTTTCATTTGGATTAACTAACAAGATCGTTTGGTGGTTAGTTAACTAGTACAAATAGAGCCACATTTGTTATGATAAAAAAGAAAGTGATATACGTCGCAAGGAAAAGAAAAGAAAAATTAGATAGTAGTATCTGGATTTTATATACGAAACATAAGACCCCATTTTCCTTCAAAACACAAACTTGCCAGAAAATAACAAGTCCTCCTTACAGAAAACACAAACCACCCACAAAGCCACATTTATTAAAACACAAACTTCAATCAGAACTCTGAACTATACCCCTTGAAAGTTCAAATTTTGCTTACAAATATTACAGTACAATCGAATACGGAATGAGGTAAAAAGACTAACCAATGAGAAAGGGGTCACCGGAGGAGCTTCAGCCGTTGAAATGGCGAAGTCACCGACGTCGACTTGAGGGAGCTGTGGTGTGAAATTTTAGAGGGAAGGAATGAGAGTGGGAGAGAAATTTTAGGGGAAAACGAAGCATCGTCCAGTGGCGTCATTGGCAAATGATGGCGATTCCACCTTGGCGTCATCGACAAACGAAAAAGCTTGGCATCACCTGCAATGGGAGTGAACTCGGCATGGGTTGATGGACGTGAGGTCTGAAATTTTGGGGGGGAAGGTGCAGAGAACGGGAGGGAAATGAGAATTTCTTACGGGTAAGACATTAAAATGGGAAAGGAATGGGAAAGTGCAGCGCCACCTCAGCTAAAAAAATTAATAAACAAATGGGGTGTGGGAGGTGTGGGTCAATTGAAATATTGAAATAAAATTACACTAAACAAAAAAGTAATTTACTCAAAATATATTAAATTTTCTCTGGAGCTAATTTTACGCACAATGCTACATGTAATAATTGCAATTAAATTTAGTATTAAGATTCCATTTAAAGTTAAGTAGTTTTAATGAATACTTTTATTAAATTAAAAAAGATTCGCATAATTTTGATTAAACTATTTATTATAATTATAAGGTCTTGTATAGGTATGAAATGAACCAGCTTTCTATGCTTAATGAACTGTGCATCGATCACTTGGTGCTTGAATATGTTTGGTAAGAATAAATAAAAGAAATAAATTTTGACAAAAAAAATTACCACGTAATAATAGATGTCTAAATAAATATTTATTTTCTTACTTTTTGTCATTTTTCTCTTGGTTGTACCATAAAATCATTATCACATCAATTTGCGTCAATAAATACTAAATTCCTCTTTAAATAATTTTAAGAATACATCTTTTTTTATTGATTTAGTATATTTAAGAATGAATTGTGTTTTCCTGCATCTGGAACCTAGAATTAGTCTCAGATCAACTTCTTCTAAATTGAAACTCCAAATAATGATATATTTGGAAGGCATTGATTACTCCTTTAAATAGACACATAAATACAAAATACTGACGAAGACACAAAATTAAAATGTTTAAATACAATTTAAAATATATTGTATTTAATATAAGTGGTTTACATATATTGGACATAACTACAGTTTTTTTTTTTTAAACACCAATACTTGACAGCCTCTTTTAAAAGTGCGTGAAAAATTGAATGACAAAATCTAAACTACTTCTGGATATATAGATACTTCTGCGATTAAGGGTGCGTTCAGTGTGTCATATAAGACAATATTAGATAGTATAAAATAATATAATTCAGTGTTCAATGCGTACAATGAATTGTATTAGCTTATCAGGTCATCATTTTTTATATGGTTAATGGCGGATAACTAAATATGAGGGAAGGGGTCGAATAAGGAACTCTGTATAAGATTTAAATTTTTTTATCTTCAAAATACCCCCTAAACCTAAATATTTTTTTTCATCTAAAATTAGGCAAAAAATAACTAAAATAATTAGTCCAAAAAATATGTTTTTAAAAAAATAATTAGTCTAAAAAATAACTAAAATAATTTTTTTAAATAATTAGGCAAAAATTTAATGATTTTTTTATATATTTATTGAGTTCAAATTAATCTATAAAATAATTTTATTAAAATTAATATTATTTTTATATATTTATTTTGTTAAAATTGACTAAAACTTAATTATGATACATTTAATACTTTTTTACATATATAAAGATATTTTAGTCAAAATAATTAAATATTTATCTTATTCAATGTTATATCTATGATCAACAAATATAAAATAGGATTATATTATTTAATTCATTGTATTATATATTATCACAATAAATACATAATAATATAAAAATTTATTAAGTAAATAACTTATATAATATTATTTAATATCATATTTTATATAATATTTTATTTTATATAACACACTAAACATGACCTAAATGTTGAGATATTCACCCGCTTATTACAGGCTCCACCCAACTTTGGGTGAGGAGCTAAACAGATGGGTGCTACCCACCCAACTTTAATTTAGCCGATGCCAAGTTGAATATTCCCTCTGATATCATTTTGGTATATATGCTCCTCTCTACCTGCCAACTGAGCGAAGTTTTCTCTCAGTTAGAGTTCCTTACTCCAACATGTCTTTTCTCATTGCATTATGTACATTTGATAAGTGGAAAAGACATTTAGTCATGAACAAAGGGACTCTTAACACATTATTCAAATGTAAATCCAAAGTGTAACCAAACATAACATATATCGTACTATGCTGTCATATTTGTCAGTCCAAAGACATTAGTCATGAACAAAGGTACTCTAGCACAGTCATCCTGCAAGACCTCTTGTGGACTTAACTCTGGCACACCGTCTTTTATACCAAGGACCAATATTTTAGAGTCATTTAACAAGGCATTTGTCAGGTTATAGTCTCGACGTATTTTTATTTTTTTGTTTTTTAGTATTATTTTATTTTTAATATTTTCTGAAAATTCTTAAAAAAATTTTAAAAAATTTTAAAATTTTTTTATACTTTTTGTAATATTTATTCAATAATTTTTTTAAATAAAAATTTTTAAAAAATATAAAAAATATATATAACATATGAAACAATATATTAATACAAAAAAGAAGAAGTGAGAGATAAAGTTACATTATTATTGTCTAAAAATAGAACGATAACATAACAATTATATATTAACAATAAAACTAAATATAATGTACTTTTATTTTTTTGCCATCTTTTTTTGGGGGCAAGTGGATATGTTATGAGTCTCACAATATTAAGGATGACTTATTTTCAAATGAAGTAAACAAAAAGGGTGTGGCTGCTACAGCCACACCCTAATTTTTTTTTTACTTTTTTATTTTTTTTACGTTTTTTTCTTAATTTTTTTATTTTTTAAAATTAATTAATTATTTTTTATATCATATATTTTTTTAAAAATCTTTTAACATGTTTTAAAATTTTTTAAAATTTTTTTTTATATTCTTGATACTATTCATCTATAGATTTTTTGACATTATTTATTCATAAGTATAAAAATTTTAAAAATATATAAAAATATTTTAAAAAATTTTCAAAAAAATATATGACATAAAAAATATTAAATTAATGTTAAAAAATAAAAAAAATCGAGATAAAAAATACAAAACATAATAAATCGACACTGCCAAAGTTAGGGATGTATGAGAAGAAGGTAGGGGAGGGGTGTAGCTTAGAATTTTCCAAACAAAAAATATAATAACTTTACTCCCCAATTAATAAGAAAATCGTCACTCATCCTGTCACTCTTTGTAAGTGAGACCTACATATACAATCACTCTTATAAGTAACTAAGTCACTATCCAAAAACAAGATGATAGGTAAAAAATCTCAAAATATAAAATATGTAAATAATAAATAAATACATAAAAATATTAAAAGCATGTTCTATTAAGTCTTACTTTTGAAATACTTAAATATTTATTTATTATTAACTTTATTTATAAAAAATATTTAATGAAGTCTACCCAAAAAATTTTGATAATACATTGTTAGGTAAACATGGCAGCACCTGATGTTACCAAATAAAACTAAATTGGTACCTTAAAAAACGGTAAATTTTTTGAGGGGAGAAATCTTACAACCAAAATTCAAACTTTTACTAGGGCAAGATCAATAGAAGTTCCTAAAGTATTTTCATAAAAAAAAATTATAAATAATAAGTAATTGTTCAAGTAAGTGAAAAAACATTTACAAAAAGGAATTTACTGGTAGCACCTTGAACGAGGAGCATAAATTTAATTCCATTGAAAGAAAAGTTGCTTTTAGTATTTGTATTGCTGTTCCTTTTACTGCTATTTCTAGAAGAAGTTTCCTGATTATTTGTTTTCAAAAGTTATCCTTGATTGATGTTTGGTAACTATGTCAAAAGTTGCTTTTTAAAAGTACATCAGTACTTTAAATTCACTTGATAAAAAGCTGCATAAGTTTTTCCTCTCCTTTTTACAATTACTTTCTCTAGTTTCTAAGCCGAAGTTATGGCAATAGTAGTTTCAAAAGGGAAGACCTTTTGTACATAATCCAAGCTAAGTCCAATATTGAGCCACTCCAATAGAATGGCTCAATTACAGATAGCCCAAGGTTTATCAAATATAATGATTGAATTATTTTTTTTATAGTTTATAAATATTTCATTTCACATTTATTTAACATCTTTTATATTTATTATTTTTTTAAGTTTAGATCATATTAATTTAAATATTAAATTTTAAGTATTATCAACCTAACTTTTAATTTATATGCCTTATTTTACAAGAACTATCACTATTTCAATCTCATCTCAATTCAATTTTAACACAATTATCGTTACTTTTGACTTAAAAACAAGATTTCAAAATAAATACCTAAAATAAATTAAATTAAAAAAGTAATAATACTCATATATTATATTTTTTATATCTTTCTTATAATTTATTTTTAATTATTAATATATTATAAAATAATAATAATAATAAATAATGATATGTAATAAATAATAATAAAATAATAAATATAAAAGAAAGTGTAAAAAAAGTAATATATCCAAATTATTATCCAAATCAAAATGTACATAACAGAAATTCATATTATTAATATGGTAGAGTAATCAAAAAACCAAGATAGAGAGATCGACCCCATTACGGCCTATGAAGACCCATACTTAAGGGAGAGAGTAATCATATTAATCTTAACTTTTTGAAACAGTGATACAGAAGAAAAGCAAGAACACAATATAAACTTTGAAATTAAATAATAACTAACTAAAGACTTATTAAGAAACCCTAAAGAAAATAAGAAATCAAGATATAAAAACTAATGAAAATAAAAAATTAAGATACAGACTAAAAAAAAATTGATATAGATTAATATAAACTTAGGCCCATGTAATAACAGGAAAAGTAAGATGTGATATCAAAATGTTAAATTTATTTACTCTGTTTCACTCTCTGCAACTGATAACAATGGACGAGCTAGTTCTGTTTTGTTTGCACAAGATATAGGAAGGGAACGAAGATTTATGAATTAAGAAACCATTTCTCTATTTCTCTATTTCAAATATTAAAATTCATAAATAGATGGTAAAATCTTAACTACCTCTGTCAAGCAAACAGAGCAGCGTACTTGTCTGGATTTTTCTATATTGGTAGAATGTTCTTCGCTACCATCAAATCCTTTGGTTCCTCTTTCGCCTTTTCTTGCTATTTTGCCTTAAAACTTAAAACTCAGTCATTCTCAACCTTTCACTTTACAACAATAACTGCCCGCTAGTGGTCACATATTTTTTAGTAAATTACATTTTTCCTTTTTTAATTTCTCAATGACTTTTTTAAATAGAAGCTCTCTATATATTTTTCTAGATCAAACTATTAAAAAAAATATAAGTATGTCAAATATAAGATTCATTCCAACTCACTTATTATTGACTTGATTTATGCAATTTTTATAAAACAAGTTTATCTAAGAATTTCTTTTTTGGAATCTAATCCTTCAATTATTTTATTTTCAATATAGTCTTTCAATGTGTTTTTTTGTCTTCAAAAACATCTTTTTGAGCGTGAATTTGTTTTTTTCATTTTAGTAGCCTTTTTAAAATAAAAATATACATTAAAGAAAGAAATTATAAAAAAAAATCCTTGCGTTAAGAATCTTTCAAGACCAAAACAGTAATCAAACAACTTAGGTAACCAACAAAATTCACCATGCGCCGAAACCTGGGCTTTTCTTTTAGGAGGTGGATAAGAAGAAGGGTGTGGCTACAGCCACCCCCTAATTTCTTTTTTTTTTTATTTTATTATTTTTTTTATTTTTTTTTTAATTTTTTTTACTTTTTAAAATTAATTAATTAATTTTTATATCATATATTTTTTTAAGAATTTTTTAATATGTTTTAAAATTTTTTTTTGTATTTTTGATATTATTTATTCATAGATTTTTTGACACTATTTATTTATAAGTATAAAAATTTTAAAAAAATATAAAAATATTTTTAAAAAATTCTCAAAAAAATATATGACATAGAAAATACTTATTTAATGTTAAAAAATAAAAAAAATTGAGATAAAAAATACAAAACATAATAAATCGACATTGCCGAAGTTGGGGATGTATGGGAAGAGGGTAGGGGAGGGGGGTGTAGGTTAGAATTTTCAAATAGCACAGCAAAGACAACACCCTTTTATAGACTTTCAAATACTTGCGGCATCCTAAAAAATTATCTGCTATACTGCTAAGATGTTTTATCTTCAAGCCTCTGATCATATTTTTAGCTATGAAATCCATCTAACACCTTAAAATCTATATACACGCGGAAACAGAAACCTACGCTACATTCCATGTTACTAAACAATTGACTAAATTGTTTGTGTTCTATAAATCTTTAAATTTTTTATTTGGTCCTTGAAAATAAAAATAAAATTCTTAGTTTAGTGTTCTTTATTAGCAAAATGGTCATGCCATTAACAAACATGCTGACGTGACTTGATACAATACATCCTTGGTGACTGATGTAGCTTAATAACTAGACCATTTTACTAGCTATGGTGATTGATGTACCCTAAAAACTAGACCATTTTACTAGCTATGATGATTGATGTAGCTTAACAACTAGACCATTTTACTAACTAAATATACATTAAAGAATGAGATAAGAAATCTTTCAAGAGCCAAATTAAGAATTGAAAAATCTTTTAAAGACTAAAACAATAATTCAGTCTAAATAAATTTAAAATTTCACATATCTAATATAATCTATTTAACGATGATAGTGATGAGAAGTGAGAGTTTGAATTCACGTAATTAAAACTTAAAATAATACCTAATTTTTTTTTTTTGAACAATAGATAGTGGCGCTAGGAAATCCATCTAATATAGTTGCACACCCAAAACTAAAACAATCACCTGACATAATAACAAAATTTAAATGTCCAGAGTATAATGTCCTGAGATGCACTCCTGAACAGGAGATTATGGGGATAATGAAATTGAGACAATTTTCAGAAAAGCAAGAATTCAAAATCCTTTTAGGAGGATTAACTTCTTTAAAGATTGTTTGTAAAATGTTATTCTAACAGAATTTGAACATAATATATCAGCATAAGGAAACGTAAGATTTATGAGCAGGCTAGGCTAGTCACTCTCATTCTTAAGGATCAAATAGTTTCTGAAATAAATGAAAGACCTAATGCCATAACCTCCTACTCTCTCCAAAATGGGATACAGCAGTTAGTAACAACTGCATGTATGCAGGTCTTAGCTAGCCTGGAGAGGTAAGTCATGGTTGCAAAAAGTTGAACAGAAACTAATTGAAAGCAGTTAAGTAAATGGGATATATAAAGATATGTCCCTGAACATGATATAAAGATGCTAAAAATGCAGGAAATGCAGCGGGCATGTATGATGCTGATGATACTTGGCTTGTCTGAGACTAAGTTGCCTTCACTCTCTCCTTTAGCTCTAATCGTACCTACTTCGATCAGAGCCCCGTACTTGAGCCAACAACTTCTCCATTACATGACGTATGTATGATCTTTATCCATTGTTAACTGGACATAACGGTCATGTACGTATTTCCTGAAATCACAGAATTTCATTATTAATTATACCATTCGTCATACTGGCAAAGATTAAAAAGTCCCTAAGACGTCAAGAGCAACCTCATCCTCCATGTCTGCATAATTCAACTTTACTTTTACTTTGCTGATTTTCATCCTTGAAAGACTTCACTAATTTCATTATTGAAGTGCAGCTTGGAGCTCTAACTCTACCGTGCCTCCAACCCTTATTTTGTAGGTCACCACCCTAGAAAAGCCCTCAACACCCCCCTCAAAGATATTGGACTTCAACAGATGCAAAATTGGGTGGGAAAAAGAGGCAAGAAAACTTCTTAAAACTAATAGCAGGCAAGACTAATCTTAATATGCAATCTAGGCCTAAAATGGATTCGGATCAAACCAATTGCATCGTGATCGTCTAATATGCATTAGATACACCTCATAATTTTTTATCCATGCATGTTCTAAGATAATTTTTTTTTTCTCATCGTGACTGTTCAGTATACTCTAAATGGCCACAAAACTCCTAATTAGATCGCGTGCAATTGCCCCAACTACATGGGGTCCAAATTCGCCTAAAATGCAGTAAGTGATGCCAACCTCTGAGAAAACACAGGAAGCAAAAGATGCAAATATTAGTGAAAGTACTATACGGAATGGTAATTATTTCTCAATCACCCATGCTAATTATCTCTTTAAAATATACTGTGTCAACTGTCAACATTAACTTACATCAAGGGTAATACTATTTTACATAACATTTTTAGATAGAAAAACTCACCCTCATCTATTTGTATAATTCATTAAGAATAATCTTATTTTCATAAATATTTTTTCTCTCACAGACTCGTTATATATCTATATCATCAGTCCTATAACATGATACTAAACTCTAATCCTTTTGAACATAATACCGAGTGAGTTTATAAAGCTTATAAATAATACGATTTATAGGACCAAGTTTCTCAATCCATAAACATCTACCACAATTAACGATCTACCAAGAGTGTGAATTTTTGAGTGACAACTGTTAGGCGTGTCATTATGAATTCCTCTAGGTCCGATGGATGACATTAATCGCATGTAGAAAATTCAAAGCTAGACGGACCAATGAGCGGCCTCATGTGGATGCATTTTGGATACGATCCACACCTGCTTTTATACGAATTACGTGGCCCATTCTAAGTAACCCAAGTGTAATGGCCTTAGAAACAAATAATGTGGGACTTGAATCAGTTCCCATGTAAGTTCAAAACTGCCATCATATGAGAGTTCAAATATGGTCCCAAATCATAAGATGGTTTTAACTTCTTTCACCACGGCATTTAATTTCTGGGACCCGTCAATTATTGGTAGCTGACCCTTCTGTTTAGCAATAATTATAAAACAATATGTCAGCATTTCCAAAATACAAAACCCCACCAAGGCAATAATCCATACACCAGATAATTGCAATTTACTACATAATAAAATGTGGGGTTGGTGTAGTCAACTTCTTTCCAGTTTCCATATCACACACCAATGCGGTAACAATCAGATATTAACCTTACCAATGACTAATTTTGTCACCAGTTTGCCTGGATCAAGAAAATGAGATGTACCTGCAAATGCTTCTTAGCCATGGAGATGAACTGAAATTTCTTTGCGGGGTGAAGGAGAATGTAATTCTTCATGGGCACTGCAAGTTTTAGGTTTAGTTACCAAGATATAATCAACCCAATCATCTTCCTCCTATTTGCTCCAAGTGTTATGCCTCAAACATGCCAGGAATCTTTCTAGTGAAACAATTTGGAGGAAGATTGAAATAGAATATCCCAAGTAGTTAACATTAAAATGCATGTCTATTTTAGATGGGAGATCAATGCTTCAGCTGCTCCTTCCCTCCACTGCTATTCTGCATTGTTTGTTTTTATGGAGAAGATAAAATCGAGAGACAGAGGCACATGGTAGTTTCCAGGTGTGTGGCAATAAAAGCCTCAGTCATAAAGACCAGTTTAAATATATTTTAATATGAATTAATAAGATACAACATATCTGCAGAAGTTGAGTTCTTATATCAGCACCAAGACAAGATTGACTCTGTTGAATCAGATACACCGAATAGGATTTGATTTAACCAGAGTTGTAACATAAAAAATAGTTGGCATACCATGTAGGTTTGATCTTTTTTGTTCTGTTCTGTATATATAAGATTTTAATATACGATGTAAATAACCTCATCTTT